>PVHY01001702.1:110106-148535 GCA_004024945.1 Uropsilus gracilis
ATATATATATATATATATATATATATATATATATATATATATATATGTACTTATATATATAAATTTAAAATACCTTTTATGTAATTCTTTATTTAATTCTGGATATTTTGATGATTTTATTGTGCTCTCTCTATATCCTGTTATAATTCTTTGGAAAATTTAGTTCAACTAGCATGTAATTATCCCAGTTAGGTTCAGACTGCAATTTTTATCTCACCACATAAGTGGGTAGGAGGGGGTGATTCAACTCTCAGTATGGTTTATAAAGACTGTGCTATATTTCTTTTTTTTTCTGGTCTATTCCTCATATGTGCTACTTAGGACTAGTGAGACTTAGCAGTGAGTTGACTTATACTTCTATTCTCAAAGCTTTTATTCTGCTTCTTTGAGTCTTTTCTGTACATGTACAATGTTACAAGGAACGATGAGGATTTGTATGGATGCATACAGAAAATTAAGGTATTCTTCATCCCCATAATCTTCTCTCTGGGATTCCCTCCATGCTTTATGACTATCAAGGGGCCTTTTCTTGGTATCCCTGGCCAGAAAATTTATTTTTATTCCTTCAGTGATTTAGTTGTACATGCTACCACCACAATACAGATCTTAGCTGCAACCCTCCCTTAGGGTGAAGGCGCAAAGGAAAATAGATAGAAAATTTCCCCATATTCTTTGGACTGCAGGATTCTCTTTTCCTGATAAATCTTACCAGAAGAAATGGATTTGATATTTGAGTTTTATCTTTTATTTACATTGATGAATCTTTATA
Organism: Uropsilus gracilis; assembly: GCA_004024945.1. Taxonomy (NCBI): domain Eukaryota; kingdom Metazoa; phylum Chordata; class Mammalia; order Eulipotyphla; family Talpidae; genus Uropsilus; species Uropsilus gracilis. The sequence continues at coordinate 110,876 of PVHY01001702.1, forward strand.
GTTTTACAATTAGTGCTTCATTAGAGCAATTAGAGAAGGAAAGTGGAAAAAAAAAAGAGAATTCGACTCCCATATAAATCACTTCTATAAGCTTTGATTCTTTTAAGAATTTCTTCTCTTTTAATTTTTCAGTCTTCAGTATTTTTTTCTGGAAGTTTTATTTGTGATCAGTAGCAGAGACTTTAGTGGATGTACTAAATCTTGGTTTGAATTGGAAGCAAGTATCATACCTCAGTATGATAGTCATATTTCTCAAACAAGAAAACTGAGCACATTTTCTTCCTCCTTTCTGTTATCATTTAGGCATCTTCTGTAAGGAAATATTTTTGTGTATTTTGCCCAATTTCCTATTAAATTATCTGTCTTTTTTTGATTCATAGGAGTTATTTATATATTCAGACTGAGTCCTTTTATATTCATGTATTGTGAATATCTTCTCCCACTCTGTAGATTGCCCTTTCAGTCTTTTTATGGTCTCTTTTGGTAAACAGAAATTCTCAATTTTGATATAATGCTACTTACCTTTTATTTCATGGTTAGTGCTTTTGATTTCCTCTTTAAGAAATATTTGCCAATGCAAGATGTTCTGTGAATCCCTCTGGAAAACATTGCTTTGCTTCTCACTGCCTAGATTTTAAAAACTGGAACAAGAAGAGCGAAATGAATTTTTATATGGTCATCTAATTGATCCAGAAAAATTATTTTAAAAGATCACCTTTTCCTCACTGAGCTGCAGTGCTGAATGATAAATATTTCTTGGTAGCACTTTTTCTTGAAAAAATTTCTGTTGATTATAAACAGAGTGGGGGAAGACTTTTCAGTAGAGGTAGCTAACTTTTTGAATTATTACTCTTCTTAAATGGAATAGAGTTTGAGAAGCTTATGATATTTATTAACCCAATATTATATTTCTAAGGGAATGAATAGCATAATTTTCACAGATGTTTCTAAAGGTCTTTAAAGGTATGACTATTGCTATTGCACCCATGTTTCTTTACTCCAAATTTGCTACCGTTTCCAAAACATATATGCCATATGCATTCCTGTGAATTTGGTGCATAAACAGGATATTTATATAGTTAAGAATTGAGAAAGGAAATGGGGGAAATACAGCCTATGCACTTGTGTACATAGTGATCTGGAAATTCATGCTTATTACCTGGAATGGGAAAATCCTGAGGGTTTTTCCCCATGATTTTGGATCATAAGCTGTCTTGTGAATAGAGTTATTAATGATGAGAAATATATTTATGACAAATCACCAATACTCGGTTTCACTCATTGATAAGACCCACTCAGGATACAGTATAAGTGATAACCCACAGCACGAACAGGAACCAGTAGTGCCTGTCAATACCATAAATGTCTAACAAGACCTAAATGGGTTCTTGATCCCAAAAGCAATACATTTAGTACAAAGAAGCTTAGACAAGTTTGGTGGATACAACTCTATAATGTATAGGTTGAATTGTTTCTGTCCAAGTTTGATTTATTTTGTGTGGGTGGCATATCTGGATATTCTCCCATTTTCAATTGTATTCAACAAGATTACCATTTAATTTGGGGATGGTGTAGTAACTTCCTGGGTCTTGTTTACTGCCATTTTTAAAGTTGTAATTTAAATAAGTTTTACCTAGAAAGAGATGTCTTGACCTGAAAGGAAAAATTAACCAAAATTGAAAATCTGTAGTATTATTCAAATAATCTCTAACTTGATGATTTTAACTTCAGTTTTGTCCATGGTTACTGGGGTCTCAAAGTTTATTTTGCTATTTATATCAGAAAACAGTGAGCATTTAATATCAAGCTTATTTATAAGAATTATATAATCATTTATCATTTTAATGTGTCATTTTATTTCAGACAGATGATCTGATATCCCAAAATTAGATTTTACTTTTTCCAATATATCTTGTTTAAATTTAGGTTATTGTGGGTTCATTTTTCCATTTTACCTGTCTCCATAAATGTAAGAAACCCTATAACAAATGATCACTAATTGGGAAATTTATTGCTGAGGTCAACCCGAATTAATGGAGCACTAATTAAACTATGCAATTAAAAAATGTGTAGTCACATCTCATGGTAGGTAATATAAATTATTTGAACTTCTGACCGAGAATGAAGGAAATTTGGAATACTGGGAAAAGACTGAGATAACAAATACTAATTAGAGTCTTTGGTCTAGTGGACCATCAAGAACTAAAACTTATTATATTAACTCATCTATCTTAATTCTTAGAGACTGCAGTTGGCCACCATTTTGACAAATTATTGGCAGAGTACACGTTGTTTGAACAGAAGCATACCTTGATGATACAAGGGGTATACCGAAATAGGTATTGTTTTATCCCCACTCTTACATCTCTCTGGCTCAGTAAATTTTCACTGCAGTAGACACTGTGCATCCTGTTAAATTCCCATCTCAACCATTCAGTCTTTCAGTGGTTCTGTTTTCATGCTTTCTCTGAAGTCACATGAAGTTGGCTATTAAACCGAGGTACAACAGAGTTAACTCTTTTGAACAAGTTGGCTAATAAGGATGGGAGTTTGTAGGTCTCCACTTGAACTACTGCCCTTGAGAGGATAATTCCATTACATTATTTTATATGAATACTGAGAGGAACCCCAATAAAAATGAGCCCCAGCTGCTTGTAGAGGTAACCTGTTGTTAGTGTTTCTTCTTTTATTTTATTATTTATTTTATTTCATATTGTTATCTAGCCCAGAGTTCTCCCACCACCTTATCACTCATGAACCAACTTAGTCTTTTGTGCCTCTCCCACCCCCTATTCCCCCTCTTCTCCTGCTCTATGCTTCAGTTTTGCTTAAAATTAGCTTTAAATTTTTCTTGTCTGTTTGTTTGTTTTCCCTTTGTCCCTCATATAAGTGAGACCATCTAGTATTTTTCTTTTTCTTTCTGGCTTATTTCTGTTAGCTAATCTCACTCTTCCTACTCCCAAATTCTTGCTTCTAGGAATCACTCAGTTAAATTGCCACGTGGTCCTATGTCAGGCACTACTTTTTTAAATTGACCAACAAATCACTAATATTTTTATAGTCTTTTAAAATAAGTTTTAAGATATTGATTGATTGGTTTAATTACTGAATGGTGATCCTAAAATATTTTAACATTTTCTTATCAGAGAATTTCTTCCTAATAGTGAAAATACAAAGCTTCGATCAACCCTAATTTGAATTATTAAAAACTGCCTGTTATTGGGATCCAAATGAACAAAATTTTAAAAATTATTTTCAAAGTAAAAATGCAACTAAGCTGTTCTTCTAGATCCATTGCATAATTTCTTCTTATTCATTAATGTATTATATTTCTGCATTTTGGAAGAGGTTTCTAAGATTCAGCTGAATCTCAGGCTTTCTTTTATTTCAGATTCTTATGAATGGTTTCCCTACTGTTCTAGGGAGCAGATTATTACTCCTGCATTATTCTCTGTGGGAACAGAGCTTCCTGCAGTCTTCTGAGAATTGCTGTTTAGTTGATGGTATTTTCACTTCTGCCCGGGTCTTGCTCCATACTGCCAAGCTGAAAATTACCCCACAGCTTGAAGTCGTCGGTTTCAGAATTTCATTTTTCCAGAAAAATTGTTCCCAATACCACTCTCTTCCTCTTTCCTCCTGGTCTCCTTTTGGCATCTACTTTGTTAGATTAGAGCCTGCCAATTGCAAAAAACTTTGGTGTTCAAACTTCATGTCACATGGCAGTATTCTTTTGATTACATGTTTGAGGTCCTTACTCCTGGGTATGAATCTAGCATTTTCACTCCCTCTTCAGCATTTCATATTATGTTGAGTTTAGCCTTTATTCAACGAGATTCATCCTAAAGTTGTATGCTTAGTATAAATATTCAATATATGTCAATGCCAGGTAGAATTCTAAATGTAAGAAAATAGCTTCAGTAACTACTTCTGTCAGAGTCTGGGCAGGAAAAAAATTATACCAAGTAGTTTTCTTAAATAAATTTTATAAATAGTGGTATTGAACTATAAAGATGTTAGAAGAACTTAAAGAGCAAATTGGAGAAACAGCCCTGGGATTGAGGAAATAGTGGAAAAGTATCAGCAAGGCCTGGGAGCCAAGATCATCCTGGGGAACTGAAATTAGAACAGGGACCTCCCTCCCAAGCAGCAACAAGTGGGACTGTGGAATGACACAATAATTGCTAGAGAGGCCACTCAAAACAAGGGAGGGGGGAGAGAGAGAGAGACAGAGACAGAGACAGAGAGAGGGAGGGAGTGAGGGAGGGAGAGAGAGAAAGAGAGAGAATGAGTTAATGAATGAAAAGGGGCATAAGAGAAATACATAGCTTTTTCCTTCCTCTTTCACCAGTTTTTCCAGGGCTTACTCACTGGCTGAATCTAACCAAAAACCTGGGGAATGCAATTTTCATGATTCAAATCACAATGATATAGAGAAGAGCAAGGAAAAGTCGGCATGATTTGGAAAAAAATCCATATAATATAATTATGGTCATAACTTTGTTGAGGTTGCCCCAGTCAGATATTGTTACCAAGGGAGAAGAAATAGGTATCTGGCATTTGAGAGAAAAATGGTAGAAAAACTCCTTTCTATGTAGAATTGAGTACCTGTCATGTACTCTTCACTGTGGATGGGACTGGAAATAGAATAAACAACTCCTCCCTGTTTAAAACTAACAGGAGAAACAGGGATTAAATCTGTAAATAATTACTCTTGTTCCCTCTCTTTATATGTATATGTAATTTGCATTATACATGATACATTTAGTATTTATCATTTATATTTAACTATATTGTTATAGAAATATAATATTTAATACAAAATATGTTATTTATTATGAACAAAGCAATTTGAGAAAGTATAACTGGGAGGAAATTATCTTGTAGCAGTCAGAGAATGCTTTCTGGAGGAAGTCACATTTAAGGTTGAGTAGCAGAGGTACATAATGAAGTATATAGAATATGGAGGAGGTGAATCCAGATCTTGCACACTTTAGCATGCACCCTCAGCTTAAAGAAGGGAAAGAAAGAAATTTTATGGCAGAAACATACATTGGGAGATGCAGAGCATATTGCTGGGGATGAAGCTGAGGAGGAAGTATTGTCCAGATCACAAAGGGATTTGTAGTTCATGCTGAGGAATTTAGAACTTATCTTAATGGCTTCAGAAGGTTACTGTAGGGATTTACTTGAAGGAAGAGCATTAGACTTATGGCTTTGAAATGTTGTTCTAGCATGGTGGTGGAGAGAATAGGCAGGATGTTGTGTAATATTCCAGGTGAAAGAAGATGCTGCTCTAGACCAGTTTAGTGAATTGGCTTGGGGAAAAGTTCTGTTTGGAAGGTTGAAATGAAAATGCTCTGATTGATTGTCAATTGATTAGCTATGTGAGGAAGAGTGCAGAGTGAAGGATTACTGTTGGGCCCCTGGATCGATCAATTCCAGCTATTATGATAAAGAACACATTCAGTGGTGCAACCTGGATGGTTAAGAGTCTACGACTTGGTAAGCTTTTACTGTGAAGTACCAGATGACAAACATTTTTTACTTTGTGGATCAAACTGTTTGAAATGATCCAAACCCTGCTGTTGCATGAAAGCAGCCACAGTCAACATACAGGCAAATGGACTTTGCTATGTTTAAATGAAACTTTATTTACAAAATCATGCAGTGACTAGATTTGGCCTGAAAGTCATAAGTTTGCATACCACTGGCTAAAATACAACTTTTCTGTTGGGCATTTAAAGGCCTAGGAGACATTCTGGGTGGAGTTGTTGAGTAGCCACTAGGTGTGGGATGGAATCAAGATAAAGGAGGAATTTGTTCTCTGCCTTATCTTCTGTTCTGATAGAAAAAAGTAGTAGCTACTTATGTTCAGAACCAGTCTGCATTGTGAAATGGTCATCTTTCCATGGAATGAATACTTGGAGATTGGAAGGAGCAAGAGAGGGAAAAGGTTGACCCTTATAAAATCCAGAATTTTATTTTTATTTCAATTATTTTTATTTCAATATTTATTTTTTTGAATTTCCTTCCAGTCTCACACCAGATGTTTGAATCATTTACATCATTTAGCAATTGTGCTAATAGGATTTCCCTTGCTGATAAGACAGCATTGTCTTTCAATATATATTATTTATCCATTGTCTGCTGAGCACTGAGATTGTTTTTTTTTTTTAGGTACTAAAATATTTAAGACGGTACCTGAAGAAGCTCAGACTCTAGTGAGAGAAAATTGCATTAAAATTATCATATGATATAATGTGATGAGAATACCAATGGAAGATTGCTCAGCATCCCATTAAAAAGACACAAGAAGAAGCATGTTATTTCTGCAGTCTGAGTGTTTGAAAGGGGTGTGTCTAGAATTATCATCAAAGTCTATCACTTTGAAAGACTGGTTGGGATTTCACCAAGCAAATTACTGTTAATGGATGCTGAGAAGTAGATAGCGTGGTGACAACTCAACCAGAAGCAGCAGCTCAGAGAAAGGCAAGGAGGTATGAGAATGCTTGGGCTGTTTGGGGATCTTTGAAACCTTAGAAAACTGGACAGAGCTGGAATAATTCTCAGATAGAAAGATTTTCTGGTGTTGGGTTTGTACCTGCTCTGTCTTGAGTTGGAGACAGGGAGGACACTTGTCTGTAGAAGAGTGCCTTTGTTAGTCGGTTTGGGGTTCTGGGTGCACACTATTTAGTTAACCCTGGGGCTTGCTGCCAGTAAGCCTGTGCTCCTCTGTCTGGGAGGCTGAACACAGTCCTTGGACCGTGTTTCTGTTCAATCACTAGGAAAAAGGACCTTATGAAAGGGCTCAGGGAATTTTATTTCATTTTTATTACATGTATTTATTTTCTTATATTATTGTTCATTTTTGGACAGTATTTGACTCCTCCCCTCAGGTGAGTTCCTGTGCTTCTCCCAGCATTACCACACCCATAACCCATCACCATGGTCCCTTGTGCTCTTCCCATCCCTGTTCTGACCCCTGCCCTCCTCCTCCCTTGCTTTTAAGTGAGGGTTCAACTCTCAGGGATGCTTGTTGATCTCATCTATGCTTTCCTGTGATGCACAGAACCCTAACAGCCATTTCTGTGTCTCCAACAAGGGACGACAGCAGCTATTGCAAACATGAACAAAAACATGAAAACTGATTTATGCTGATTATTGTTAAAAGATAAGTTCATTTTTATGAGAAGCCATCACTCTTCTAAAAAGTCTATGTCTTCTCAAAACCATGCCGTCCTTTAACCTAAATTTTACTGTGAAGATTGAAAAACTATTTAGCCAACAGAAGTCAGTCCACTATGCAGCAAAATTTCTAATCATGCTTGTATCTTTTCCCAAACTCACAGGCATTGAGAGAAACAAAATAGGCCTCAAGATGGAGCCCTTGAACCACGAAGTTTTGATACAGTCAGTGAATGTGTAAACTTGCCAGGTGGGGCAAACTTAGAGTAGCTGGTAAAGGCAGCCTGCAATTCTAGTGTGGAAAACAGAAGGGAGGGATATACTGTGGCCCCCACACTTCAAAGCTTTGTCATGACCAGGCAGACCTTAGAGCCAGGCTTGTGTGGTGGTTTTTGGACTTGTTAAATTAGTAAGATAAATCATTTTATCTGTCTAAATAGTTTTTTTTTTTTGGTATATTCCTCTAATGATTACATTTCTCACAGCATGGTGGAATAGAGAAGATGGGATCAACCTCTAGTTCCAAAACAGCTATGAAAAGGGACTGATATAAACTCTTAGCAAAACCCAGATGCCTGGACCCCGCTACAAAGCACCAGGACTTCTCCAGGACATTCGAGAACCAAAAACAAACAAGGAACTTTTTATTGAAAACTAAGCAAATTATAGATTTCCCTTTCATTACTGAGTATCTCATTTGTTCCAGTTTCTTATAATAGTAGTCCTGAAAATTAGATTTTTTTCTCATTCTCTTTTCTTATAAATGAAAATTCAAATTATTTGAAAAAATAAAAAACAACAGCAAAAAAACCAGAGAAATAAAGGGAGTGAGCTCTCCGCAGGCACAGGGCAACACCAGGAAGCCCATCCCACCAACCTGGCATCTCTCTCTTCTCTTAACCCCATTTTAAATGGTGGAAACTTAATAATCTTTGAGCCCTAATAAGCTCTCATTTTGAAGCACAAAAGGAATCTCAGCCAGGAGGCTACTGTAATGCCCAAATAAATGGGTTGCTTCTTAAGGCAGGACATGCTCTCCTAGAGAGGAGGACAGCCTAGGGAGAAGGGCTCCAAAGTTGTCCAGTTTAGCTTTGAATCCTGTCCCTGCCCCTCCCAAGTCCTTGGGGATTAGAGGTCATCTATTAACGTTCCTGGTATTCACCTACGGATAAAGACCCTACTTTTGGTTCCTGTCTAAGCATCTATGTATGGGTGTTCAGACTATGCACTCAACAAGGTATTAAAGTTATGGAAGTGCTATTCACAGTGCTGACATGCAACCTATGTAAATGCAGACGAGCTCTAAACACAAAAATATCCCCTCTTGGTACCCCCCACATTGATTCATGCAGCCATGTACTCATTGGGTCAAACATGCAGGCAGGTATGCATGATGCATATGTTTACAAGGCTGTAGGCCATGACTGTGCCTACTGTCACCCAACAGGGACCAAATAAATTGCCCCCTCTGCTTTGGAGGCGGTGCAGGGTATAGGCTGCTATTACTGGGGACCCACGTGACCCAGGTAAGCAGGTAAAGGTGAGAGTTCCTGAATAGCAGCTCAGGCCTAATGTCTTTGTATGATTCTTTACAGGCATCCTGTGCTCTAACCAATGACTTCAAAAGGATCCGTGGAACCGCCATTGAGATCATTTTCAGCTATAAAGCAGTGCTCCTAGCTTCCTTCTCTCAAATGTGCACATAAAGGGTCATGTGCCATGCTTGCTCTGGTTCAATCATGGCAGCTTATTTAGCTTAGCTACTACAATTGACATTTGGGGCCCATTATATTATTTGTAATGCAGACTTTCCACCAACAACCACATTTCCCTTTCTTCTTTCTTGCTGAGAACTCCTTCCCATAATCGTAGAATCCCCTCTATTTTCTTTTCACTCCTCATGTCAGTTTTCATGCCCCCAGTTGATGTCTATTTTTATTTCCATGTTTCTTCTTTCTTTTATTGCTCATTCCTCCCTGCCTTTATGCCTTCCCTCTCATCCAGTTTTTTTTCTGTCTTTCTGCCTTATTTCTCCCAGATTCTCATAGTACCCTTCCATTTTCCCTCTTGGGGCTACTGCCCCATTTCGCACAGTGGTACTAGAGTTGCAAAGTTCTGGGAAATGGAAGATCTCAGTGCTGGGAATGCTGGGAGTTGATTTGGGATAAGCCAGTTCTGGCATGTATCTTTCACTTTAAACAAAGAGTAATGGTGGCCAGCAAAGTGACCGTCATGGGTCCAGATGCATGGAAAGCACAGGAATTCCCTCTGGGAGCTGGAGCTGTGAATTTAGATCTTGCCCAGATTTAAATTCAAGTTTATGGCTCATTTCCCACTGAAATTATAATAGAGGATGATGAAGTCTCTTTAGGGCTAGTCTAATGATCTTAAGATTTTGAGAATCAGGATCTATGTAGGGAATCTGCTAAAACTTTCGGACACTTTTCTCAGAAAAATGCACATGAACTCTGAGTTTCGTTTACAATGTTAAGGAATTCCATTTGTGGACTCTTTAGAAATCCTTTGACTGAAGTCTGGATGATATAAAGAAAGACTTCAAAGAGTTTGCCAGGCAATAGGTGTTATAAATTATAAAGTTGTGAACTGCAGCAGAATTTTGTACTTTAGTAGCAGAGCTAAAGATTATGGTGGGAATTTTCTAGATTGAACAGATACTGCTCAGCTTTTGCCTGCCCTGTAAGTTTCCACCTTTCAGTGAATACCAAGAGGTCTCACCTTCCAGAATCTGTCCTTGCTGGATATTTGGAAACATGGATGTTTTGGCTGCAAAAAGTTTCAACTGGGGTCTAAGCAGCGACAAGAATGGAACAGTCACTGTGACATCTGTTGCGTTCTATAGCTTCCTGCTTTAGTCAGCTTCCGGGTAATCTATTTTTTAGAAGTGAACTAAGGAGGTGTCACTTCTTTTGTCCAAACTTTCTGACTCAGGGTATTTTTTTCTACATGAAAAATAAATGTAGGAAGGAAGAACCCCATTTATCCACTTTGGAAAATCATTTATACCAATAGCTTAAATTCTGGGGCATATTTTATTGAATCAGTATCACCCCATGATTATTATCTTGTGGTTTTTAGTAGTGGTGCTTACTCTTTGCTTGTATCCTTATTGAAAATTTAGTGTTTTCAATTAAGTACTTCTCTTTTTCTCTTAGCTCTTAGATATTCCAAGTTGATAAGAAGAATCAAATTTTCAAGCGCATTTTACACCTTTCTCTGTTCCAGTAGGCGTTATTCGGAATGACTTTTTTTTCACTTAATAGGTATTACATGCAATTTTTATGTGAGTGAGGGAAAGGGGGCTAAAGATAATGCAAGGCACTTGCATGAGCAAGTGTGTGCACATCCGTGCACACATGGGCATTAATGGGAAGAGGAAAAAGCAGGGCCTAGGGGAGACATGAGCAGGTAGAAATCTGCCAGATCTAGAAACTGATTTATAAGCTGGCAGACAGAAACCTGATGTGCCCCGTTCAAGGGAAGACATCAGAAAACAAAAATAAAAATGCCAAAATTGTTCAGCTTTATAGCCAGAGATATTCAGGTTGTTAATTTGATGGTTACACCAGTAATTTCCCTTTCACTGGGTTGCAAAATTTCCCAGTGTTCTCCAACTCAGAATGTGGCAAGACTGGGTGGAGTTCTCCTATATTGAGCAAAGCAGTGCTGAGGAAGGGAGAAGGGGACTGTAGTTAGTGCCATTCAGAGACTTGGGGGACAGTGAAAGAAGGGCAGGTGTAAGACTTGCACAGAAGACATTTCTTAAAATTTGCTAGTGAGGGACTATTCATGCTGCAGAGGAATGCATTATCCTAGAACGTCTCACAGTTTCCCTCAGTTATTGTCATCAAAACAATCACAGTTTTCTCTTTGTGGCTGTCTGTTAACATGGCGTGTTGTTTAAATAAATCATGTATGCTTAAATCCTGATTGCAAATTCCAGTATCATGTGAGATCATGCTGAACCTAGAAAGTCGTGCTGAGAAAGATCTCAGCTAACAGCAGAACTTTGGAGTCTGGAAACTGACTTTTTGGAGAAAGTGATTTCCAAAAGATTTCAAACTACCAAGACACTATTTTACCTTTGGGACGTTGTTGGTTCTCATGAAATATTTCTCTTTAGAGAAATTCTACCAGTAATGGTTACCTGTTTTAGGACAAGAGTAAATACCTTCTCATTATAACAAGAATTAAAACACTGCAGCTTATAATCTCCAAATATATAAAACATTTAAAGGAGAGATGGTCTTATTTGAACAGCATAAGTGGAAACCAAATAGTCTGGACAAATAAGTAAAAATGATAAAGCAAGATTCAAAATCACTTAGATCTAGTTAAAGTGATCAGATAGCTCAGTGTAAATCCCTTTTACAAGATCATTCTCTCCCTGAGATTGTGGAGTTTGATCACAATGCAGAATTGTGGCTTAAATCTCACAAGGGCCCCTCCCTATCCCACCCCCGCAAATGTCCCAAGACAGATGACTGGATGAAAAAGATGTAGTGTTTATACACGATGGATATTGCTCATCAATTAAAAATGACAAATTTGATGATTTTATGATAACATGGATGTACTTAGAAGAAATCATCAGAAACAAGTCAGAAACAAAAAGACAGAAACCAAATGGTTTCACTAATATATGGGACATAGGAAAAATAAAAAGTCAGGAGGAAAAGTCAAAACAAGCTAACAACCAAACTGAAGTATATAACTGGGGGTAGTGGGTGGGGACGATCAGGGAGGGAATGTGGTGGGTGAGGCCCGGGAATTACAAAGATGTGAAATTTATATATAAATAAATAATTGAATTAAAAAAATCTCACTGGGATCTCTGAGTCCTTATACAACTTTTCTTCTTCAACGTCTACCAAGTTTTCTCCAATAATGTGTTTTTCTGTCTACAGTCTAGGAAACCCCCATTCCTCTGCCAGACTCCTCCTCCTTGCATACAACAGATATATAGTAAATCTTAGCATGGGGTAAAGTGGTTCTGTTCACTTTGTTTTTGCTGTTCAAGATTGTTTCAACTATTCAAAGTTTTCTGTCACACCATTTAAATTTAGAATCTGCTTCCCTAAGTCTACAAAAATCCTTGCTGGGGCTTTGGTAAACATTACTTGACCTATAGATTGACTTGGGGAGAATGCACATTTTTGCTATGTTGAGTTAGCTAACCATGGCACAATTTGCTACTCCTTTGATTTGGTTCTTTGCTTTCCTCCATCAGCATTTTGCAATTCTTAGGATACAATCACTGTACATATTTTATTCTTATCTCTACATTATTTTTGGGAGTAATTATAAATGATATATTTTAAATTTCTGATTGTCAACATTTATCATGCAACTAGAAATCATGGTGATATCACTGGCCATGTGAAAACCAGAAGATCCAAATCTGCTGAAAAACATCAACATCTATTTAAAAAGTTTGTTGCAGAAGGTGAATTTGCATAGCATTCTGTGAAGCATGGCTTTTCAATTAGATCAGATGATGATTCTTTTAAATTAATTTCATTCATTTTCAATTCCATGTTTTCCCATGCATGTACAAAAAGTGAAGTGATAGTTGTTAATAGGTTGGCTCCATTACCAGGAAAAGATCTTTGCAAACTGCTAAATGATGCCAGTTTTATATCAGTGACATTAGATGCTTCAAATAGAAAATTGGTTAATTTCAGTAATGGCTTAATTTTTTTCATCCAATCTATGCGGTCAAAGCATAGTTTTTGGAAGTTCATTTTGTTAAGGATAAAGCATCTGATTTTAATAATGGTTATTTATAAGTTCAGTTTTAAAACCCAATATTGAGATAAAATTATTTTGTTATGATGGTAATAAATGCAAATACAAATTTAGGTGGAATATAATTATCTTGGCAAAAACAATGTTCTTACTAAATTAAGAAACCTATGAAGCAGAAATACAATTGGAATTGGTGGTGGAGCATATGTAATTTATCACTGCATCTGCATGGTGATAATCTTCAAATTGAAATAGAAGGTATAGCTGTCAACATTTACAAGTGTATTTATATACATGCATTTAGAATAATGGAATTGCAAAGTTTTGTGGCAAATCTGATGTGGAACATAGAAAAGAAAATTTTATCATGACAGTAAGTACTTGATTCTCTTTTAGTTTCTAGTCATGACTCAGATTTAAAAAATGTTTGAACCTTTAGAGAAGTACTCTGTTAATTAACTCAAGTGTCCTACACAGTATTGAGTGTTATTGTAAATAAGCCCTTAAAATTTAGGTTGCATTTTCTTCAGTCATTTAAAAATCATTAATTAAAATACTCAAGAAATGGAGTATAAAATTGTTCAGCTTTTGATACTCTTTGCAAATTGCAATTGATGATAACAAAGCTTAAAGGAAGACATTAATATCTATTATTTAACAAATTATATGAGAACCCAAATTTTGTATAAGATTTAATATTGAAATTCTATGATTGTATTTTCTAATACCTTGGCCTGATATTTCTCTTCTTTTTTAAAGTACACAGTTTATTTATTTATTTGTTTTTAATTTGTATATTTTTTTATTGAAGCAACATTAGTTTACAATGCTCTATATAATTTAGAGGTCTATATGATTTAGGATCACAGCCTTTAGATATATGTTACCACACCACACCCACTACCAAAGCACCTGTAGTCCTCCACCATCACCCACTGTATCTATCTCTAATCTGCTCCCTTTAGGAGCATCAATTCTACAGTCAGATTTCTAGGGTTTGTTATTCATTTGGTTGCATCTGACCTTTCATTTTGTTTCTCTCTATTTTACATATAAGTGACACGATCTTGTATTTGTTTTTTCCTTCTGACTTAATTTCATTAGCAAACCCACTCTAGTTCAGTCCAGTTTGTCACAGATGACAAGATTACATTTTTTTAAATAGTGCATGGTCTTCCATTGTGTTTATACCCCACATCTTTCTAACCCATTCATCCGTCTTAGGGCATGCATATTGTTTCCTTAACTTCACCTTTTCTCTTTCTTCTCCTTAGCTATTCTTTGTGCATTACCATCTTCAAGATCATTTGTTTGCTTTTCCATTAGGTCTAGTCTACTTCCATAGCTTTCTCCAGTATTTAAAAAATCTCCTTATTGATCTTTTTGCATCTTACATGTCCATTATTTTCTTATTTAATGCTTGAGTTTTGTTCTGTTTGTTCATTTTGTTTCTCAGGACATTTCATAAGTATTCTGGATTTTTGGATCAGCTTTCTTGATTTTTCTTCCATTTCTTTGAATTTATCACTGCAGTTTTGAACTGTGTATTGATCTTCCAATATCTTCTACATCTTTATGTAGGATTCTGGAGACTTGTTCTCTCTGTATATTGAAATGTTCCTTTCAGGTCCCAAGGTGCGATATACTTTCCCACATCCCCATTTGTATCTTTCACAGTTGCTGTCTCTTCCATGTACTAAGGGTGAAAAACTTCTACTTTTCCAGCAGATGGTGCTACAGTTGGAAAGAACTGATTTATTGTTCTAGTCAGGGGCTTGGGGGAGGGCCTGGAGGAGTCCAGTCATTGGTGAAAGTGGTGTGCTGGAGCAGCTGGTGTTTGTGGTACTGCTGTAAGCTTTTCTCCCTGGGTCTCCAGATTCCTGGGTGCCTTCTTTTGTTCTTGCTGGTATAGCTCTGGTCCTGAGGTGGTGGGGGACAGGGACACTGTTCTTCATCATGTCTTCTGCACTTGGGACCCTGTCTTTCTAGGGCATCCCAGCTCCTCTATACCTATCTATCCTCAGATAAGGGTGCTCCTTCACACTCATTAGCTCCCTGCCTAGGCCTGCCAGTTGAACACAGTTTGAGATTTGAAGTGCAGGATCCTACCCTGGGATGGTCTTCAAGGCATCTCTCTCTACCCAGCTTCTGCTATATGCTGCTGATTTCTTCAGTTTCTCTTCTTGTCTGCTCATTGTTGGTCTCCAAGAGCCAAAGATGCTCTAGTTTTGTCCCAAGTCACAAGGTCCTCTGGGTCTAATGACTCTCTGGACAATTTTCAAATGATTATTATTCTGGCAGCAATATGGGGAGACTCATTTGTTGTCATCTTCCTTCCTTCCTCTCATCTAAGCTTTACTCAAGAGGGACATCTTCCTGCCCATGCCTTGTGGTCTCTATGTCAGGCTTCAGGAACTGTGAGAACACCACGACTCCCTTGTTATAGGGTTCTCTATTATAGCCTAGGACACCTCTTTGGAGAAGTGCCCAGAAGATGCCCTGGAGTTGGAGGCCCTAGGACAATCACTTGCACACACCCAAAGCTTCAAAAAGAGGAGATTCGGGACCCCACATGCGCAACAAAGCAGCAACTGCAACTGAGCTTACTGGCTGCATCTCCATCCTTGCCTAGCCCAGCCACTAGCCACTTACCCTCGATTGGGGAAGTTTACAGTCTGTTCTAGAATAGAATAAACTTGAGAAAGCCTTGCTTTGTGTAAATTTGGTGAACCATTCGAATGATTCATAAATAGAGAACTTAATGAGCTTTATCTTATAAAAATATTTGTCAAGGGATCAAGAATGGAAGCAAAAAGACAGTAGCTTCAAAATATTTAGACAGTTTTCAATAAAAGAGTTAACATTGAAAATACTGTCTAATTAGCAGAATTTTCTTCAAGCTTAACAGATACCTTAACATTTATAAGGATATTTTCTCAATTAAATTAATTATAGTCTTTAGAAAGAGACATAGTTATCAACAGTTTCAAATGTATTAGCTATAAACTACAACTTTGAAAAATATTACAGGCAATTTTGTTAAGTCTCATTGAAAAAATTACGGTTTGAGAAATAAATGTCAGAAAATATATATAGTTTATAAGCTGACTAAAGTGCATGTATATGAAATGAAGGGCAAGTTTTGAATGATACAAGAGAGATGAGTAAGTGAGAAGACAAACTTTAATTACTTATACCATGGACCAGAGAATTTGGACCCATCATCTGGCTATGCCAGTGAGGCTACTTTGTTTTTAGAAAAAGGCAATAAATTTGGAAGGAACAAACAGAACAAAACAAACTTTGAAATTTAACGATATTGACATTTGCAGTATTATGTACATATGTATCAAACAGGTCTTGCAAACCCAACTTCAGGGTGATACGCTATGACTCTCTCTGGCCTCTAGGTGCAGCAGGGAGAGTAATTTCCTATTTTTTAAATTAAAATTGTTTATATATATATATATATTTTGAATTGATTGCACATACACATACATACACACACATATATATTGTATCATTGTTTACCCCAAGGTTCTCCCACCACCTTACCACCTATGCACCATCTTAATCTCTTGTACCCTCTCCCTCCCCTCATTTTATTTTTTAAATTTATTTTGTTATATATTTTTGTTTTTTATATTTAATTTCATTTATTTTTATTCTTTAAATCACAACTTTGGTAAATGGTTTTTAGGATACCTCCCCCTCCCTCTGGTGCTCCCTCCATTTACTAAAACCCTCTCTTTGCTGTTTGCTAGTCTGTGTTAAGTCCAGTAGTCTCTTCCTTTCCTATGGCAGTGTCCTTTCACTGGTGAGGGACTGCGTTCTTGGGACCAGAAGAACCATGCCTGTAGGTTTTCAGCGTTAACCTTGCATTGACCAGGAAAACGGAGCCAGTAGGTTTTCAGTGTTAACCTGTAGTCTATATTTATTTGTAGTCTGTCCATGTTTTGTTGCAAACTGTCTTCTCTAATCCCTTTCCTGTGTTATTTTCCTGCTTTACCTTATGGTTTAGGGGGCCTCACCCCCAGCCAGTGTCGGTGAAGAAATTTCTCTGTGGATACAGGCATCTGTGAATGGCCGTTGTACATCATCTCCTCTGCCTCAGGTTGCAGCTTTGCTGTGGGGCCAATGACCCCACTCTTTGGCCTTCCTCTCCCATAGTGTGGGGAGGGGCGCCTTTCTCTCCTAGATGGCATCTCAGAAATAAAGTCTTGGCTCTTCCAGACCCGGTGAGCGTGTAGGTGTGCATTTGTGACATCAGGCTGCCATAGTTGTTTGTCCAGTCTTGTATGCACTGGTTCTCTCGATATTCCATCTCCTGTGTCCAGCTCAGACTTGTGGGCTGGATTTTTACCTGGTCCCTCACCTGTTCTATGATGGGGTTTGTATTACTTATGTTCTTCCTTCTTCTGAAGATTAGCTGGAGTGAAGGTGCAATGGAAGGACCATATTACCCCCCCTCCCCCCGCATGCCAGTACCTCCCTGCACTGGGGCAGGACCAGGATAGCTGGGCAGGTGCTGTCCCAAGCCCTTGGGATAGGGGCTTGACCGAGCCATGCTTTGGCCCATTCAAGCTGCAGATGGCTTCCCTGTGCAACAATCCGCTGGTGGATGGAGCTAAAACCTCACCCAGGCACCCCTCCCAGGATCTCTGGTGCAGGGGACTTACTCAGAACTCTTCGCCACCTTGGCTCCATGCTGGCAAAGGAGCTCCAATGGTCCAAGACCCGGGTGTACAGGCAGCCCTGTGGCTGCCTCCCCCCATAATTTTACCCTCCTCCTCCTTTCTTGCTCTATGCTTCAGCTCCGTTGACAGTTTTAAAATTTTCTTGTCCACTTGTTTGTTTGTTTTCCCTATATCCCTCATATCAGTGAGACTACTCCGTATTTCTCTTTTTCTTTCTGACTTATTTCCACTAACACTTTTCCTTCTAACTCATCCATGTCGCTGTGAATGACATATGTTTATCTTCTTTGATTGATGAATAATATTCCATTGTGTTTTTTCAAAGGAGATTAGTAATTAGGAAAAACATAATTTTTAGACTTTGTCTCTTGTCTTCTTTCAATGGAAAATAATCAGCCTGCCCCATTGGCACATCCTGGGACCGCTGGTTCTTGGTCTCAACAGTACCAAGAATTATTACCTTATCCTTTTTTAATTTTGGAAAATCATTTTGAAAAGTCTTTTACATCAAAATAGTGTTATTTTTAAAAGAATTTCAGATTTGAAAATATTTTGGATTAGACATTTTTTAGTTTTAGAAATGAAACCACTAAACCACAATGAAACCACTCCAAATTGTTAGTCAACAAATAAATATAACAGCAAGATATTTTGATTTTTCTGCTTCCATAACCAGGCAATGCACATGACATAAAAATATGTGTGGCCTCAGAGACACTGTTTATTTTCTTATCAGCTTTTCTCCTATGCATCCTCAGTGCTTATGATAGCAGTAATTCATTAAGGGGTTTTCTACATGGCCCAATGGCCCAGAACACCACTGCATAGGAAACTGCCTTCTTAGTCAGTGTATACTTTTTGGCCTTATCTTTCTTTCCTTCACACATATTTACTCCCTATTTTCCTTTCTTATGATGGTCTACTTACATTAATTTCTTGCTTGCTGTATTTTGTCAGGGAAATAATTTGTAGTCATTCACACTGGTGTCTTCTGAATGAGATGATTCTAGCATCCTGTAACCCAAAGTTGGGTTAAGTCCTAAAAGACCAATGATAAACTGGGTAAACTTTGGTAAGTCACTTAATGTCTCTGCACTCAATGTTCTTATTTGTAAAATATAACTACCTTGTAGAATTGTTGGACTTTAAAACTCTATGTTAGCATTTTATAAGAGTATATTTGAAGAGCAATTGGAGAAAATCATACAACTAATCAGACATCTGTCCACTTTAAATTCAAGATTACTAACCTCATTTAGATTTTGGAGATCCCTGGTCAAATGATTTGAACCGTCTCCTCAGTTTTCCTCAACTCTTTTTGTTATACTCTTTCCTCAACTCTTTTCAAATTCCTGCTGCTATCCTTTACCTCTTAAATGCTTAGGAGATGAAATGGTTTGTAGTTTGTAGGCAAAACAGAAACCATTCCATGAGGATCTAATCAACTTTCCACCATCATATGCTTTATGGCAAATACATTAAACCTTCCCTTTCACTCTTAACACACACACAGAGGATTTCTTTTTAATGAAAGGACAGTTCCTCCACTTTTGTCTGAATCATCTCCTTTCTCGCTTCTTCAGAAATTATTTTGTACTCAGGCCACCTCTTTCTGTTATCTCTATTTGCTGCAAATCCACTGTCCTCCACTTGGCTCCATGCCCAGGGAGGCTTCTTTTAATAGATAATGTCAATGACTCTCCTGGATTTTTCCTTTGGGTTGGGTGACCAATAGTACGCTCTAGTGGAAGATGAAAGAGAGGGAGGGAGAGGAGAGAGAGGTAAAAATATTTATTCTTCCAGCTCCTACCTGATGATTTTGATGATATTTGGTGTGTTAACCCTTTTCTCAGCCAAAGATGAAAACTCTAGGTTCCTGCTTCTCCTCCCTCCCTCCCTCCCTCCAAAGCCTAAGGGTCACTCTGTTGTTGCTAACTCTGGGATGCATTAATATGATCTCTTTGTTTTTCTACACCTAACTACAATTTTGAAAAATTTCCTTTTATTAAACTCCTATCATTTGCTTTATATTTTATGACAGTATAGTGAGTGAATTTTCCTTTCTGCATTTAAACTTTCCCACTTAAGCTTATCCTGTTACAGTTGCTGGTAACCACAGTGTTGCCAAAAGCAATGGACATTTCAAATTCCTCATCTTACTTGACTTGTCACTTTTTCTCATTGTTGACAATTCCCATCTTCTTTAAATGGTCTTTTTCCATGGTTTCTCTGAGACACATCACACACTCTGTTATACACAGTCCTCAATTTTTGTGATGAGATTCTCTTATCCTTTTAATCATTCAATATTGATAGAATACAGAGGCAAGAAAGTTTATTGACAATGTAAGCACAATACAATTATTGGACTTATAAAGTGATATTATACTTTATATATTGATCCTGTAAGCCAAAAGTGTAATTGATATTATGGGTTATTTGAACCCAAGGATATTGTCTAAGTGTTTTTGACAAATTCAGCTATCATTTGATATGAATCGAATGTCTCAGTAGGTGTCTTGGATTGGATCAAATGTTCACCCACCCAAATTGAGATGATATATATGGTGACCAAGGATAAATATTAAAGGGATAGACTTAAAAGGAACAAGTAGCATCATGAACTCATGTATATTTAAGTTTTCCTTCCTAGGGGCTTTATTTTGCTACAAAAAGTTGCTTTCAACCATGTTCACTGAATTACCGTCAGATCCCTTAATGATACCTTGGATGAATTCCAAAGTTTTCTTGTTAGTTCAAGTTACTAAAACTCAGTTCAATCTAGTTAATACTATGCACGCTGAGGTATTAAGGAGCAGAATATATCTATGTCTTCAACTGACTTTGAAACGTATCTTAAAAATAAGAGATTGATAAATGACAGAGAAATGAATAAGATGATTGAAATGAGATAAAGTAATAACACCAACATGATAACTGCAGAACCTAGATGCTGAGTATATGGGTGTTCACAGTATACTTCTTTCAACTTTTTTATTTGTTTAAAAATACTCATGATAGAAATCCTGGGGAAAGACTCCTTCCTCCCCCTAAACTTCCATTATTTCTCAGTTTGAAACATCAACTTTGAAACTCAGTTGAAATTCCATTTTTTTCCCTTGTCTCAGGGGCAGTTAACTGGGATTGTGACTGCATGAACTGCTGAGACATGGAGAGCAAGTAAGTCCAGAGCTTTGTGCCTGGCATCTTGCAAAATAGGCCCAGTGGGGTCCTTTACTAGTGTAGTCAAGCTGTGGTTGAGCATGGAAATATGGAATTCAATTTGTAAAGGGCTAGTTAAGTATTGATTTTAAGCGAAGTAAGGAAGCATGTGGAACTGTAGAGCTGACCATGCTTAGCCTTCTGAGAGGCTTAACCGCGTATTTAAAAATACTATGTGGATACATAGTGCTGGCTGTACCCTGACCAATACCACAAACATTCCACCAAGACAAACAAACAAACAAAAAATCAAAGATACAGTGTAGTTTCCAGGAACATAATCCTTGACTAGTTTCTCTTTTGTGTGATATGATTTTCTTATTTTCAACTACAATTTTAAAATAGTTCTGGGAATTTGCAGTTGACTAGCACTTTCAGATTATTTTCTAAGGCTGGCTCCTTCAACATGAGAAGTAGGGACATGTCTTAGAGGGACAAATTTTCTCTTGTCCAGCTTCTTTTTTTAAGTCAAGATTGTGTCTCTCAGCCCCCTTTTACACACCTACTGCACAGCCCACTGCCTATAAACTGGAGCCTCTACTGCACTATCTCCTTAGTTGAAAACCTGAAGTGTAAAACTGAATTTCCCAAAGAACAAAAACTCTGCCTCAAGAGTGTAATATAGAATCCTGTTTGAGTTTCCAGCCTATTCTATAGATTTCGGATTTGCCAATGCCCATAATTCTGAAAGTCAGTTCTTTAAAATCTTTCTCTCTCTCACTGTCTAATTTTTGGTTGCCATCTAACCCCTTCTTTCATTTGAGGAGCCTACCTTCAAGAATTTTTGAGCTTCTGAGCAGCTGCATGCCCTAGCACAGATGCACAAAGTAAACTTTAGTTCCTTAAAATGCCATGATGGCAGACCCAAGACTTTAGGTCCTGACTTAGGACGTCATCTCTGAAGTTAGTAGCCAATGCTAGTCATGACCATTTAGACTAAGACATCACAAACCAAATTTTGTACAAGGCCAGCTGTAAAAAATTTCCAATCTTCTGGGGGCTAATACTTTCAAAATAGATCATTAAAATAATTTACTAGAAAAAATGAGTAATAGATAAACAAAATCATAAAAATGTCAAACCTCAATTATGTATTATTAAGTTCTCAAGAGAGGAAAATTACTCCATCAAAGTATTATACAATTTCCAAATGTTTGTTTTAAAATTCTGTACTTGTTGCAGACTGATAACATTTTGGAGCCCCTCTGTGAGTAGCAATGGCTTCACTTCATTTTTGGGGGGAGATTGGATAAGGAAGCATGATGTTCATCAGCAAGGGATACTAGTAGAGGCATCTTAACCAGATTCTTCCTGCTGGTGTGACTTGGTTAGTGTTGGGCTGCTGATCACCCCCAACCCCAGCTCCCTATCCCCATTTCATTATGCTCACCCTCCAAGTAGGGCTCAGATTTTTTTTTTGTGGATTCTGTGAACTATACACTATCCTTCCAATAAAGAGTATCTGTACTAAAACTAATCACAACTATTGTTGGTAGTATGTAGCCAATAATCCTGAAAAGTATGGATATTTACATAAGAAATTGTTGAAAGGATTATGTAAGCACTGGTATAAAGTGGTTTAGAACCCAGCAGACACTCAACCAAGCTGTGGTAGATAGACTTCATGGTGATCACTCATTGATTTTACCCATCCTGGTGTTCATACCCACATGTAGTCCTGTTGCATTGAGTGTGGGCAGTAACTTATGACTCACTTCAAATCAGTAGAATATGACAAAGATAATGGAATGGCATCCCTCTAATTACATTCTATAAGACTCTACTAGTAGATTGGAGTAAGGGTCTCCCCATTCTTTGAAGAACTAAGAAAGTAGCAAGCAGTTGTGTGTGAAGCTCCTGCACAGAGGATTGGGAGAAGGGTGTGCCTTCATAACATGAGGGCAGTCTCTAACAAGAGTTAATAAAAATAGGTGGGGTCTTCACTACTATAAGCAACAAGGAAATGAACTTCAGCAACATCTGAGGGAGTTTGGATATTGATTCTTCCCCAGTGGAGCCTCCAGTGATAATTCAGCCCTGACCAAAACCTTGAATGGCATCAGTGAGAGACCAGAAGCTGCATATTCAGCTGAACTGTGACTGGATTCCTGACTGTTGGAAACTAAGAGATAAGAAATATATTTTGTTTATGTCGTTAAGTTCGTATTCATTTGCCCTGTAGTGACAGATAACCAATAACTGGGGTTGGGGGAGGGTGTCCCTTGCCTGGCTTGCCAGGGCACTCACACCCAGGTGTTCCGCAGCCAGATCCACAGTCATCAGCTTAGCTCTCCCCTCTAAGTGTGGGAATTGATGGAGGCTAAGAGTAAAATATTTGGGATGGAGTCATCAAAAGACCAGAAACTGGCGAAACTGGAGGTGGGGGTAGAATGATTAACATAGTCTTTAAACAAACTACACAGACAAGTAAAATATCCGGAGACACAGACTGGGGTGCAGATCGGCCGGTGATATGGAGATTGAAGGCCATTCTAGAAGAATCCCTGGTCCTTCCAAACTGACCTGGTCAAACCAAATATAAGAAAAAAACAATTAGCGTCAACCCTGGAAATAATTAAAGAGCAGCTAACAATCCCGCGAAGGAATGAACCTTGGCCAAAGAGAAGAGGACAATTTCTGCCCTGGCAAAAGGCCAGCAGCCCGCCTGGGCGCCCATGCCTGTGTGGTGCTTCCCTTGGTGGACCGTCTCCCTTGGCCCAGTGGCTGGGGCGGCTCTCTGGATCTCTGCAGCCTCACTTGTAACAACCCTGTCCCTTTTGGGGGCAGCTTTTTCTGCCTGCTGGTGTCTGGGTGCGCATCCTTTCTCTCCCTTTCCTTTTTAAGAATAAACCCTTCCTTTTGGATATAACCTAATGTCTCTGCCTCCTGGGGGAACTTGGCTGGGAAAGTGGCTGCTTGCCGCTGAAAGGGCAGCTCTGCTGAAACTTTTTTCAGAGGTCACCCAAGGACGCCACTCTCCCAACCCAGCACCTCTTCAAACTGGCATCAGGTTTGAACTGCCATATCCGCCTTGGTGTCCGTCCTCACCAACTCACTTTTTTGTTCTGAGAGTTGAACCACGTGTCTACGGTTACACCTGGTCAGCATTGGTCCCTGGTGACTGTGACTTACTACAGTCTCACCCCACATCACAAGATCCTCCAAATTTGATACCCAAATGGAACTCTCGGAATATTGTCCCCAGAACGGAGCAGGCAACTGCCTCCGAATGCCATCTTCCCAGTGAGATTTGGGAGACTGTATTTTAAGAGTCACTTCTCTTAGGGAAGTTGAGTGGATTTGAGAAAGTTAATCTGCAGTGTTATAATGTGCATTACAGTCGCCCATGCAGGGTTTATTATACCAGCACTTTCCCAAAAGACCTGCTTACTAGCTCCGGGATGAAGCCAGAAGGATGCACTTCTGGTCAACTTTTCAGGGTATTTTTGTATCTTATGGTTCATGAACAATTTGAGAGAGACTGGCTTGGAGCAGTGGCTCTTACCCTTGCCTACACATTTCCGTGCCACCCCCAACATAAAACACCATTAAAAAGTACTGATGCCTTGGTTCCATTTCTGAGACCCTGATTTGCTGGATGGGCAACACCCACCAGAATAGAACTCTGAGTGGTTCTAATGTGTGGATAAAAATGGAAAGCTGCTGGCCTAGAAAAACCAGTTGACCGAGAGCACTAAAATGGGTTACCCGAAGCTGTCAGGTTGTAATTGGTTCTTTTTCTAAGAGAAGTCAAATTGGAGGCCACCTTTTAAACAGGCTTAGGTGTTCTCAAATAATTTGGCTACCTAGATTTTACTGTACAAAGAAGCATCAGAAAACTGGGATAGGCTATTCTTTGCCTTGTCACATTTTTATTAATGGAAATGTTTTCAGTCTCCTGAAAGACCATTTGAGTCTTGAGATTTCCAAAGTCTTTAAAGGTACATTGATTGCATTTAATCTTAAAAAGCTTTAGAGTTTGTTTTCTGAACACAGAAAAATTCCTTCAAGGATCTTATAACTAGATAAATCAACATGTTATTAAAATCTTATGAATCAATATTATAAATCATAAATGAAAAGACAGAAAACAAACACAGGCAGAAGGCAAGAGTATTTCCATATTAACATTGGATGAGGTTTGACTCATGATTAGAGCTTTATCATTGTTTTTCTAGAAAAATTGAATAAAAATTGGCCTTGACCTAAAATTAATCTTTTCTAATTTGTGTTAACTTGAAAATTATCCTAAAGTAGGAGTTGAATTTATCTTTTTTAAATTTGCATATCTGTTGCATAATAAGAAGTTGAATATATGTAAGTGAGAGAGAAAGAAGGGGTAATCTTTTTTTGGGCAGCTTATATCTTTCTGGAAAGAGATGCTGATATGCTGGTAATCCCTACTATATTAAAATTCCATTTATGCTATTGCCATTCTAGGGTATAAAAGATGAAAATTGTCTTCTTTTAAGAAATTATGGCCTATTGATTTTCATTTCCTTTCTCACTTCTTCAACACCAGCTCTTTTCTATTTTAAAATTTGTTTTTAATTTTATTTCTAAATTCTTATAAATTCTTACCTAAGTAAATAAGGTAAATGGTTACTGGCATGCCTTCCCTCCTCCACCCCCCACACCCTTGTGTTCACTCAGTCTCAACTCTCATTGTTCTTTTTTGGTTTATGTTGGGTTCATTGGTTCCTTGGTCTCTTTTCCTGTGGCTGTGCCCATTTGTCGGGTGAGGGACTGTGTTCCAGGGCCATGGCACATTGCACTTGATGGTTTGTAGCCCTTAGCTTTGTATTGGGCAGCCAGTCCATGTTCATTTGGAGTCTATAGGTGTCCTCTAGTTGCTGGCTCCAGTAAGATCTTCTTGCCATTCCGCTATCTCTGCACCTCATTTCTCTGACCTCTGGCCTTGGGGATCCTTTCCCCCAGCCATTGCCAGTGAAGAGGTTTCTCGACGAGGGCGGGCGTCCACTGATGGACCTTGCAGGTCATCTCCTCTCCATCTGTTTGCAGATTTGCTGTGGAACCAGTGCCCTAACTCTGCAGGCCTCCTCTCCCAAGGCTTGTGGTGGTGGTGGGGGGAGCCGTGTTTCCTTGGGTGGCAAGTTCCACATGGGGGTTTGATTCGTCGGCTTCCGGTGAAGCCATAGATGAAGGTCTGATAGGTCTTTACCATGGTTGTTTCTCCATTCCAGCATCTACTATCTTCCTGAATGATCCTTGTTCTGAGTCCCACACACGTGTTTGCACAGGCTCTTTTCTGGCCCCACATCCGCTCTATGTCGCTGTGTGCACGTTTATGCTATTAGTCCTCCTGTGAGCTAAGTGGAGTGAGGGTGAAGCAGCAAGGGTGTCATCCTAAACCCCACCCCCCTGCCCCCGATATTCCTGGATCAAGAATGGATACAGTCTTGGCACCGGTTGACTTCACATTTTGATTCAAAGTAAGCATGTCACAAGAGCTTATACTCTTCAACTTCATCATATAGGTGATCCTGAAATCATGCAAATAGGGAGAGTATCTCAATCTCACCCATTGTCGGGGGCGGGGGCATGGATATAAGAAGGGAGATGCAATAGTAAGGATTCTTATTCTAGTATGTATCGATGCTAGGAAGCTCTGGTTTCTTCTTCAAATGACTGGAACATAAGTTGACCTGCAGTCCCCCTCTTGTGGTGTTGAGAAATGGCTGCCCTAGTGTAACCTAGTTTACCCTTTAGCATGTTTTACTATGAAGTAGTTCTTGGATTACTCACTGTATCTGAAGATGTTGGAGAAATTACCCAAACTTCTCTACAGTGGTAAGGAATGTTCAAGTATGAAATATGGTGGCCTTATTGCTTGATGACCTTGGCACAGACTTTCATGGGCTGTGCAGTCAGAACTGAATTTGAACATTGGTACTGCTGTTTTTCATCTGTGTGAATTTAGGAGATTTTACTTCTCATCTGTCAAATTAGGGTGTATTAGTCAGGGTTCTCCAGAGAAATAGAATAAACAGTACACACGTACAGAGTTTCTTTATACATTTATCTATTTATCTGTTAATGATACTTAAGTTCTTTCCATGTCTTGGCTATTAAAAATAATGTTGCAGTGGATCTGGAGGTGCAGATATTTCCTTAATATAGTGATTTCATTTCTTTCAGGCATGTACCCAGAAGAGGAATTGCTGGATCATGTGGTAGTTCTGTTTTTAATTTTATTTTGAGGGCCTACCATATTATATTCCACAGTGACTGTACTAGTTTATAATTCCACCAGCAATACACAGAATTCTCTTTTCTCCACATCCTCACCACACTTAGCTCTTGTCTTGATATAGCCATTTTAACAGATATGAACTGACATCTCATTGTGGTGTTGATTTGCATCTCCCAGATGATTAGTGATATAGAGCATCTTTTCATGTGCCAGCTAGCCCAGTTAGCCATTTACTTATCTTTGGGAAAATGTGTATTCATACACACAGTTTGCTCATTTTCAAATTGGATTTTTGAAATGTAACTGGAAAAAAATAAAATGAGAAAAGCAAGAATAAGACAAAATACCCATAGTATAAAGAATCAAATTATTTGGCTTCCTTTTTTGTTATTGGTTCTTTATGTATTTTGAATATTATAAATCCCTTATCACTTAAATGATTGATAAATATTTTCTCCGAATCTGTAGCTTGCATTTTCATTTTGTTGATTGTTTCTTCTGCTGATCAGAAGCTTTTTAGTTTTATATGGTCCCATTGTCTACTTTTGATTTTGTTACTTATGCTTTAGTATATGGTCCCATTGTCTACTTTTGATTTTGTTACTTATGCTTTAGGTATCATAAAAAAATGATTGCCAAGATCTCTGTAAATGGTATATTCCTGATGTTTTCTTCTAGGAGTTATATGGTTTTAAGCCATACATTTAAGTTTTAATCCATTTTGAATTAATATTCATGGATGGCGAAATACAGAGTTTCAGTTTCATGTAAATGGTAGTTACTTTTGCATGGTGGAAACAAGGGTGCCATTTTTATGTTATTGTTTTTTGTAGATCTGAATTTTCTGATTTTTAATAAATGAGTAAGTCACAAAAGTTGTTTTTTAATTTTTTAAATTATCTGAGTCTTTATTTTTTATTTAAATTATATATATATATATATTTCACATCATTGTAATCCCTGGGGGTCACCCACCACCTCCCCTCCTGGGCCACTCCAGCTGCTTGGTTGTGTACTTTTGCTTGGTTGTCCATATATTAGTGAAACCATTTGGTTTCTCTCTTTTTACTTCTGACTTATTTCTGCCAATATGATTTCTTAGAAGTACATCCATGTTACCAAAAAAATCATCAAATTTGTCATTTTTAATTGATGTGTAATATTCCATTGTGTATATATATATATATACATATATATATATATATATATATATATATATATATATATATATATATATCTCACATCTTTTTCATCCAGTCATCTGTCTTGGGGCATTTGGGTTGTTTCCATGTCCTTGCAATTATAAATAGTGCTGCAATAAACATCCAAACACAGGTGTCCCTTTGTACCCACAGTGAGTTCTCCTTTGGGTAGATTACCAGAAGAGCGATTGCTGGGTCAAATGGTAGTTCCATCTTCATTAGTTTGAGGGTTCTTCACACTGCTTTCCATAATGGCTGGATCAGTTTACATTCCCACCAGCAGTGTAAAAGTGTTCCTTTCTCTCCGCATCCACACTAGCACTTGTCTGTTTTTTGGATGTGGGCCATTCTTTCTGGTGTAAGGTGGTATCTCATTGCGGTTTTGATTTGCATTTCCCTAATTGTGAGTGACATTGAGCAGTTTTTCATGTGCCTGTTGGTCCTTTGGACTTCCTCTTTAGAGAAGTGTCTTTTTAGATCTTCTCCCCATTTTTTTAACTGGGTTTTTTGCTTTGTTTTTGTTGAGTTGTGTGAGTTCTTTCTGTATCTTTGTTATCAGACCCTTATCACTTGTATGGAGGGCAAAATTTTTTTCCCACTTGGCTGGAATTCTTTTTGTTTTTCAGTTGTCTCTTATGTTGTACAGAAGCTTTTTAGGTTAATGTAGTCCCACCTGTTTATGTTTTCCTTCATTCTTTTGCCAGCTATAGATGTGTCTAAAAATGGGTTTCTGAATTGTAACTCATGAAGGGTTTTGCCCAGGTTTTCCTCTATATATTTTATGGTTTCAGTTCTTACGTCCAAGTCTTTTATCTATTTTGAGTTATTTTTTGTACATGGTGTAGGGGAGGTATCTTGGTTCTTTTTTTTGCATGTTTTGGTCCAGTTTTCCCAACACCATTTATTGAAGAGGCGGTCCTTGTTCTGATGTAAGTTTTTCACTCCTTTGTCAAAGATTAGTTGACTATATGTGTGTGGCTTTATTTCAGGGGATTCAGTTCTGTTCCATTGGTCTGATTGTCTACTTTTGTACCAGTACCAAGCTGTTTTAATTACTATGGCTTTGTAGTATAATTTGAAGTCTAGAATAGTAATACCTCCATTCTCTCTTTTTCTGATCAGGAGTTTTTTCAATAATTGAGATCTTTCATTCTTCACCATATGAATTTCAGTAATTTCTGTTCGATCTCTTTGAAGAATATCATTGGAATTTTTATAGGGATTGCATTGAATCTGTAGATTGCTTTTGGTAGGATGGCCATTTTGATGATATTAATTATTCCAATCCGTGAGCAGGAAATGGCTTTCCATTTCCTTATGTCTTCTTCTATCTCTTTTGGCAGTGTTTTGAAGTTTTCTTTGTATAGGTCTTTCACATGTATTGTTAGGTTATCCCCAAGTACTTTATTATTATTTTTTTTGGTGTGATGGAAAATGGGATGGTTTTTTAAATTTCTTCTTCTTATGCTTGCTTTTTGTGTACAGGAAAGCTACTGTCTTCTCTGTGTTGATTTTGTAACTGGCTACTTTGTTGAACTGGTTTATTGTTTCAAGAAGTTTTTCTGTGGATTTTTTTGGATTCACTACATAAAGACTCATATTGTCTGCATATAATGAGAGCTTCAGTTCTTTCCCTATTTGTACTCCTTTTATGTCTTTCTCTTGTCTTATTGCCCTTGCTAGAACTTCTAGTACAATGTTCAAAAGAAGTGGAGATAGTGCCTGGTTCCAGATCTTAATAGGAATGATTTTAGTTTTTCCCTGTTGGAGATGATGTTTGCTCTAGGTTTGTCATAGATGGCTTTTATTATCTTGAGATATATTCCTTTTATCCCCACATTTTCAAGAGCTTTTATTATAAATGGGTGTTGAATTTTATCAAATGCTTTCTCTGCATCTATTGATATGACCATATAGTTTTTGGTTTTCTCCTTGTCGATGTGGTGGAGTATATTAATTGATTTTCAAATGTTGAACCAACCCTGTGCCCCGGGATATATCCCACTTGGTCATGGTGAATAATGCTTTTTATACATTGTTGGATTCGATTTGCCAGGATTTTATTTAAAATTTTTGTGTCCAAGTTCATTAGGGAAATTGGTCTATAGTTTTCTTTCTTTGTGCTGTCTTTATTTGGTTTTGGTGTGAGTGTGATGTTTGCTTCATAGAATATGTTTGGCAGTTTTCCTTCTCAATTTTTTGGAAAAGCTTTAGTAGTGCAGGCATTATTTCCTCTTTGATTGGTAGAATTCCTTTGTGAAGCCATCTGGTCCAGGGTTTTTGTTTTTAGGTAGAGTTTTGATGACTGTTTCAGTTTTGCTGCTTGTGATTGGTTTGTTTAAGTTCTCTATATCTTCCTTGTTCAGTTTTGGAGAGTTGTATCTTTCTAAAAATCTATCCATTTCATCCAGGTTGTTGTATTTGTTTGCATATAGGTGTTCATAGTAATCGCTGATTATCCTTTGGATTTCTGATGTGTCTGTTGTAATTTCTTCTCTTTCATTTGTGATTCTGTTTATTTGAATTTTCTCTCTTCTTTCCTTTGTGAGTTTTGAGAGGGGTTTATCAATTTTATTTATTTTTTCAAAGAACCAATTTTTGGTTTTGTTGATTTTCTCGATAGTCTTTTTGCTATCTAGATTGTTTATTTCTGCTTTTATTTTTATTATTTCTTCTGCTTGGTTTTGTTTTTTTGTTGTTCCTTTTCTAGTTCTTCAAGTTGGGAGATTAGGTTATTTCTTTGGTTGTTTTCTTGCTTTTTGATATGAGCCTGTATTGCTATAACCCTTCTTAAGACTGCTTTTGCTGAGTCCCAGGCATTTTGGAATGCTGTGTCTTCTTTGTCATTTGTTTCAAAGAAGGTTTTCATTTTTTTCTTTAATTTCCTCGGTTACCCAGTCTTCATTTAATAACATGTTATTCAGTCTCCATGTGTTGGGCATTCTTCTTGCTTTATTTTCATTATTGATTTCTATTTTGATGCCTTTATGATGGGAGAAAAAAGTAGGTACTATTTTAATCTTTGTATATTTGTTAATGTTTGCCTTATGCAATAATATGTGGTTGATTTTTGAGAATGATCCATGTGCGTTTGAAAAGAATGTGTATTCCTTTCTTTGGGGGTATAAATATCTGTAGATATCTATTAGGTCCATATGGTCAAGATCTTTATTTAGGGCTTTTGTGTCTTTGTTTAGCTTTTGCCTTGTTGATCTGTCCTTTGGTGAGAGTGGTGTGTTAAAATCACCTACCACATATGTATTTTCGACGATGTGTTTTCAGTGCTATTAGTAGTTGTTTGATGAATTTTGGTGCTTTCCTCATTTGGTGAGTATATGTTAATAATTGTTATATCTTTGTTATGTATTGATCCTCTTACCAATATATAGTATCCTTCTTTATCCTTTGTCACATTTTTTAGCTTAAACTCTACTTTATCTGCTATTAATATGGCTACTCCTGCTTTCTTCTGGGGGCTATTTGCTTGCAGAATTGTTTTCCAGCCCTTTACTTTTAGTCTGTGCTTATATTTTGTGTTTAAGTGTGTTTCCTGCAGGCAGCAGAATCTTGGGTTTTGTTTTTTGATCCACTCTGCTACTCTGTGTCTTTTGATTGCTGAATTCAGACCATTGACATTTAGGGTGATGATTGATACTTGCTGTTCTGGTGTTGACTTTTGGAAGGTCATTTTGAGCTTAGGGTTTCCTTTTTTTTTCTATTACTGATATATGAGATTCTGAATTTGGTTTTTTGGTTGTTGTTCTGAGGAGTTTTTTTAAGCTATGACTCCATGCTCTCCTTGCTTGGAGTGTTTCTTCAGAGAAGTCTGAGGTCAGTCTAATAGATTTTCCTTTGTATGTTATCTGTTTCTTTTCTCTAGCCAGTTTCATTAATTTTTCCTTATCCTGGACTCTTGGGAGTTTTACAATGATGTGTCTTGCTGTAATTTTTCTTCCGTTGATGTATTTTGGTGTTCTTTTGGCTTCCTGGATGTCAAATTTCATTTCTTCAGGATTGGGAAGTTTTCATTTATTATTTCTTTAAATAACTTTTCAGTACCCATGTGTCTGTCTTCTCCTTCTGAGACTCCCTTAACTCTTATGTTTCCTTTCTTTAAGGAATCAGACAGATCTCTGAGTTTTTCTTCTCTTTTCTTACATTGTATCTCTCTTTCTCTTTCTTCTTCTTCTCAATTTCGGTGTCCTCAAGGGTAATTACTCATTCTTCAATTTCATTCAGTCTGCTTTCATTACTTTTCCCTGTGTTTTTGAGCTCTTCTGTTGCTCCCTTTAGATCTTGGGTTTCTTTCTGATTCTTGTCTAAGTGTTCAATTTTGTTGTTCAATTCTTCAATTATTTTATCTTTGTTGATTTTTTCTCTCTTAACTTTTTCCATTTCTTCTTCTTATTCAGTTTCTCTGCCCTGCTCACTTCTTTTTCTTTGCGTTTTTCTAATTCTTCCCCGTAGCTCTTTGTAGGCTTGTAACATGTTTAGATTCAGTTCCTTGTCTGGGAGGGGGCACATTTTTTCAATGTTATATTTGTTAGTGTCTAAGGTTTGTCTTTCCTTCGATGGTGCATTGGTTTCTGTGGATCTTGCTGGGGTGTTTGCCTTTTTCCTCTTTCCTGTGCTTTGCTTTCACATTTCCTCCACATATGGAGCTACTATGGCTCTAGTATTGGCTGGTATGATGATTGGGATCTTCTAGTAGTTTGTAGTTGATTCTGCCTTTGTGTCTATGTAGCTGAGGTGAGTAATTTTTTTGTTTCCTTTGGTTGATTTGGGTGTGCAGCTACTTTTCCCTGAGTGGGATGTGGTTACTGTGGTATACTTTGTCTTCTTTTCTTGTAATTTTTTGCATTTTAGGCTGGTAGGACAACACGTCAATTCTACATTCCACTAAGAGGAGTTCTGGTTAACTAGGTGCTATAAAGCTTCTTCTGTGGTACTTTTGGAAAGAGGAGTATAGGTGTCTTTTGTTGTTGTTCTTTTTGTTTCTAGTCTGTTGGGTTATTTTGTCTGCACCATGGCTACAAAGCGGTTCAGGCACTTCTGGCCTCCATTGGGGTGGCTAGGCTGCTGAGTGAAGCCCCCACACCCACCTGGGGACTGGTCTGAAAATGAGGCCTTCCTGGCTGATTAGGGCCTTGTTCTTCCTGGTGGTGCAGTCCCTGGAACATGCCCACTCACCTGGTTGCTAGGGTGATGGGGACTGGATGCTCTCCTTTTGCTTGCAGAGCTTCAGGGGGCCTGCTTCTGGCCTCTCTCGGAGTTGCTAGGCTGCTAAGCAAAGCCCCTGTCCCCACCTGGGGACTGGTCTGAAGATCATGCCTTCCTCACAAAAGTTATTTTAAGCATTTTTTTTTGCAATGGGCGTTATATAGTAGGCATGAGACTGTCTACTATACTCCCAGAGTTTATCTCCTAGAAGGTAGTACTTCTCTGAAAGATGAGGTGATATTCTATGAGACCAACAGAAGTCGAATCCTCCTTGGGATTGGGAAAGAAAATCATCTCCATTGGGAACTCTTTTTGGAAGATAGAAAGTAGTCTTTTATATTTTGAAAAGACTTTTTAAACAGGGTCATGCTCCTTAGAGTTTTTAAAGTAACAGGTCTAGGGTGAGGCAAGCAATGCACACAGGTTGTAAAATGTAAGGCATTACACATTCAAGTACTTATCCTGGGCTTGTATTGTGAAGAAGATCTGATGCCTATCTCAATACTTATCTGAGGGTGAGTGTTACCTTATATTTTGCATCCTGGGTCCCTCACTTGTCTCACTGTAACATATCCTGATGTAAGCAATGCTCCTGACAGAAATGTAATAACAGGTTGCAGCTAGAGTGAGGTAGATGTGTCACCACACTCAACATATGGCTGGGCCTGTGGCGAGATGAAACCTTCTCTTTCTACTGTTAATCTAAGTTACAAATGATACAGAATAAGCTATCTTTTGTTTTTATAGATGGCATCTTTCGGTGTTTGTTGGCAGTTTGTGGGGTGGGCAGGATATGATAAAGTGATATTCTTTACAGTCATACAAGTTGGCTGCTAGCTCATTTGTCTTTCAGGGCCTGGAAATAGATGCTAGACATTAGGATGAAGGCAGTTGTATAAATTTAGAATATAGGTAAGGAATATAGGTGAGGAAGTTAGCTACAATATCCATGAGGACTGCAATTTTCTCTGAGCAGGTAGATGCCAGAAATGGTGCCTCTTGAACTCAAAAAAGATCAGCCATAGAAAGAACACAGACATAGAACTCTATTAAAATAATTGAAATGGCACAATCTTAAATCATCTTAAAATAGAAAATATTATAATTCAAATCAATGGACCTATGTAAATTCATTGTGAAATTATAATTTTAGATGGAAATTATAAAGCTGACTTGTTAAGACAAATTTTCTTAGACATTGCAAATACAAAAATACTAAACATGCACAAATTCTTCAGTGTAAAAAATAACAAAATGTATAACTCTCAAAGATGTGTGTTTAACTTCTAAGTCTTCCTGTGGTAAGAAATTTACTCTTTTGGTAAGAAGACTTCTAAGATGACTCTTAATGATATATATCTTTGTATAATCCTTATCCTTGAGTATGGGTATAATTTGGACATGTGATAATATTACTCTTATTATTAGGTTACTAATCAGTTGAATTGAGCTGACCAAAGCACATTCTTGGGGGTAGGGGAAAGCACAATGGACTATAAAGGAGGATTCTGTGTGATTTGGCGGTGATACCACTATGGTGACCAAACTTATGGGAAGAAATCCTATGCTATAAAAATATTAACAAGGTTGTAAAACAATGACACTTCATTAATAAATAATAGAATTAAATAAAAAATAAGTAAATAAAATTGAATTAAAAAAAGATTCTGGGGTGGGTCTGATTTAGTCAGGTGAACCTTTAAAAGAGGAAGATGCTTCAGAGAAATAGCTGCTACTGAGTTTGAAGACATAGCTGGTCCCTGGTCAAAAACCAGTAATATCCAGGACCTTAGTTTTATAGTCACTAAGAATTTAACTAAATCAATAGCAAATGAAATTGGAAGAGGACCACAGCCCTAGATTTCAGCTTTGGAAACCCTGGGGTAATGTGTTTCTGACCTACTGATTCACAGAAACTAAGTAATAAAAAGCTAATGTCCCCACTGTAGCAGGTTTAATTATTTTGAAGCCCTAACACCCAGTACCTGTGAACGTGATCTTATTTGAAAACCAGATCTTTGCAAATGTAATCAGGGCAAGGTGGGCCCATCGGAAATTAATATGGACCTTGGATTTAATGACTGATGCTCTTACGAGGGAGGAGACATTTGGTGACACCCATACACAAAAACAGTGAAGGTGGCTAAGTGAAAATGATGTATCTGCAAGGCAAAGAATGGCAAGGATTGCCAGCAATCACCAAAAAGCTGGAAGAGGGAAAGAATTCTTCCCTAGGGCCTTCAAAGGCCCTGCCAAGATCTAAATTTCAGATTTCTGGTTTTCATAACTATGAGAAAACAAATTATTTGCTGTTAGAAGCTACCCAATTTATGGTAATTTGTTAAAGTAGCTCTAGGAAATGAATCTGCCTTTGAAGAAACACTATGTGATCTCTGGCAGAGACTGACTACCTGGAGGGGCCATGCTACCAGTTCTTGTTGAGGATCTGTGGGTATAGGTGTTGTGACATTTCAAATCATTGCATTAAAAGCTTTGTGTGTGTGTGTGTGTGCTTTGTCCAGGCTCTATTTTTTTCTTGTTCCATAGTGATTTCAGAGGCCATGTGTTGAAGATGGCAGTTAAACAAGTGTTAATGAGCCTAGATCTCCAATTCCTCACTTGGAGAAAAGCCTTGTACCAGGAACATATACATTGGACTTTTCACGAGAGAAATAAATTTCTATCTTACTACGATACTGAGATTTGGAGATCACTTTATTACTTCATTACACCATCCCAAATATTTTTAACAGTTGATACTGAAACCATGATACCCTGATGGTATTCCCATTTCTGTTTATCTTGTAAGAACAGCAGAGTGGGATTGCAATAGTGGGATAGAAATATCCCTACCCATTTTAAAGAGGGGGGAAAATTCCTAATTTTTTAAAGTTGACAATTTTGTGTTTTAGAGTGCAAAAGAGCTTAGAACCAGATTTCTTGGGGAAGAAGACTTGGAGAGTATTTTCTGTCCTCAAGGTGACATATCATCTGGAGCAAAAATGGCCAAGGAAGATGGAACCAAGATGCCTGGATTATGTTTAGATGGACAACATTCAGAAACAAGAGGCATGCTGTTGCAGTTCTGAACCCAAATTCAACTTGCATCATGATAGCAGAAAGCTATCAACCAAGCTGTATTAACTTGTATTTACTTTATTTGTTCTGCAATCCCATAAATAGTGCCCAAAGGCCCTTCCTTGGGAAGACTGACTCGAGAGCCTGGCTTCCAGTCTCTTGCCAGGTGATTTTGCATTAAACTAGGTATTTTCTTAAAAGCTGGTAGCATGGAGTTTTGATTTCTAGTTTATCAGGCAGTGAACTCATGCTTGTCAATAACACTGCATAGGGTCCAGAGATATAAGCTGGGATGCAAGCTCTAGAGTAGCATCCAGACAGGAAAATAATTTTCCTGATTCCACTTTCCACCTATGTCCTTTTTCTATTCATAAAATCTTTTATTGTACATAGAGCCTATAGATTAAAGAAGGAATGATCACTGTATTAGTTAGGTTGGTCCAGAAAAATAAAACTGGTAGCATTGATAAGGGGTGTGTGAATGTGTGTGTGTGTGTGTGTGTGTAAGAAGACACAGGGTGAGAAAGGAATTCATTTATGGCATTATGGAAGCTGAGAAATCCCATAATCTGTCATCTATCTGCAAAGCTGGAGACCCAGGAAAGTTGGTGATATAGATCAGAGTGAATCTGATGGTCTGAGAACCAAAGGGGGCATAGTATAGATTCAGT
The DNA here is from genome assembly GCA_004024945.1 of Uropsilus gracilis. Lineage (NCBI taxonomy): Eukaryota > Metazoa > Chordata > Mammalia > Eulipotyphla > Talpidae > Uropsilus > Uropsilus gracilis. The sequence continues at coordinate 148,131 of PVHY01001702.1, forward strand.
CTGAATGTAGAAAACCAGTGTGTAGCTCAAGGAGCAGGCAGAGATGGAGAAAATTCTCCCTTCTATCTTTGTTTTATTCAGGCCCTTAAAAGATTACAAGGCACCCATCCTCATGTGGGGTGGGCAGGATATGCTTTACTGACTCCACTGATTCAAAAGCTAATCTCATTTAAAAACACCCCTATAGACACGCCCAGAAATAATATTTAATTAAATGTCTAGATCCATGAATCAGCAAAATTGACAAAATTAACCAAAATAATCACATAGTCCATGTCCCTGGATCATACCCAATTATTATCAAATTCTTTAATACACTCACAGAATCCTGTAACTTCATGTTACAGGTAAGGGGAGGTGTCATTTACCCTGTCTCCACTTACATGTAGTTGTTTTGGTCACAAG
>PVHY01001703.1:0-11233 GCA_004024945.1 Uropsilus gracilis
AAAAAGATGTAGTACATATACACAATGGAGTATTACTCATCAATTAAAAATGACAAATTTGATGAATTTATGGAAACCTGGATGTACCTAGAAGAAATCATTCTAGCAGAAACGAGCCAGATAGAAAGGGACAGAAACCAAATGGTTTCACTAATATATGGTCAACCAAATGAAACTGCACAAGGGGAGAATGGGGACCTGCTGGAGTGGGTGGGAAGGGGAGCCGGTGGATGACCCCCAGGGACTGAAATGATGTGAAATATATATAAATTAAAAAATTATTAAAAAAAAACCTCCTCTTGAAAGCATTAAAAAAAAAAAAAACCTGCTGCAATTTTTGCTCAAGGAAAAGAAGGCAAAATCATCATGCCATTTGTGTACACAATAAAAGTGGCAATCGCAGTCATCCATGGAGGGAACGACTGCTGAATGAGCATAAAGAAAAAAAAAAAAAAACATGGCCAGCTCCATGGGAACCCAAGAATACTTGCTCAGTCAGACCTCACAGGGTGGGAGGAGGCTTGCTTGTGAATTAGGAGGTCATTAGGGATGGTAAGTTTCCAGAGGCTGAGTCACCTGGATGCCCCCTTGGCAGTTGAACTGTCAGTCACAAATACAGTGATCTGCAATCGCAGGGGCTTGGTGCTTTGACTGTTATATGCCCTTCAACAAGTGCCAACCAAACATCTTCCTCTCTAAAATGGATGCCCCTTACTGTTGCTTAGTCAAGGCTCCTTTTCATTCTTGTTCTCTTCCTCTCTTTCATTTTTCCTTCTTTAGTGGCCCCATCTTATATCTTTTGATTTCTTTATGGCTTTTACTTATGTTTTCTGTCAACTTGTGATGTTTGCTGCTGTCTTCAGTCTGCATGCCTTTTTCCATGCTTCAAGTCCAAATTCCCAAGAAAGATCATCAGAATGGCCAGAGTGTCACTGTCATGTGTCAGGGGCAGATCTCTCATGCCAATGTTTTGGCCATTTGCTTCTAGCAGTGGCATCCCAAAGGCCATCCTGGGGCCATCATACATACCTTCTACTATAAGTGTGGTGTGTGTTGGGACTTCAGCACAATGGTGTAAAGTAAGAGATAGAATAAAAAGATGCTTTGCAACGTGGGTGGAAGAAGTACTTATAGGAAAAGTATGGAAAAATGGGAAATTATATTTATAGGAGGCTGAACCCAGGTTTAATTTATTCTATTTTTTTTGAGTTAAAAATGAAGAAATTGCTTTTTTCTCCTTTAATCTTACCGTGAATAATTTATCCAAAGAAGACCTGGATATGTGAACTTCACAACCTGTGTGATGGAGCTACTCCTTCTAGAGAACCAAATGGGGTCCCATGAATTAACAGCTGTGAAAGGGGTATGTGGAGCTAACATTGCAAATGATCCCTACTACTTTTTCACTTGAAAATGTGTATGTAAATAATAGGCTTTATTCAGTAATATGTTCGGAATTCTTTAAAATCTTCTCCTTAATTTACTCTGTTTCTCCAAATGGTGTTTATGCTTCAGCTGGGCAATTTTACACAGAAAGTATGTGCACCTTATGGAGTGGCAAATCATGTGGATGTGGGAACTCCCTGATACTACCTTCTCTGGAAATGCAATTCAGTAGGACAGCCTCCTGGCCACCATCCATGGGGCTTTGGCAAGAGGATTTCCCTATGGTGGCAACCTGGGATTTGAGATTTGAGGACAGGGTCCTGACAGGTTCCAGGACGATCCAGTCACCTCGCAAACTGGGGTGCAATTATCTGTCCTAAAACAGGAGGGGAAAGGAATCATAAGCATGCAAGGACACCCCAATTCCCTGACAGATGGTTCTATGAGAAAAAATAGACCAGGCGAGAAAGAGTCACTGCCAAAGAAACTTCAGTGCTGGTTCTGTTGCAATATCCAACCTCATGTTTGTGATTTCTAACCCTCCTAGTGTGAGGAACTAAGACTTTAACGTCTGGAGGGTAAAGAGGTGCTTCAGCTTAGATATTGCTGTGCACAGTGGTGTGGAAAGGAGAAACAAGCATGTGGATGCCCCATCTGGGCTGGTTTTGCTGCTGAGATTTTCAGTGTCATTGTCAATCATTCCTGATGTTGTTCCAATCAAGATCACATGGTAGGGTGTAGCATGGTCTATTTCAGGAGTCTTTTGGTCATAGCCTGAGTGTCCTTAGCTGTGAGACATGCAGGAATTTCCTCCCAGTGAGCTGTAGTGTCTGCTTACCCTCTCCTTGAATCCAGGCTGCTCTGGTGTGTGCTGCACTATTGAGTATAGCACCGGGGAAGCTGTGCAGTTTCTGGGTCTAGCCTTTAAAGGAACTGGCATCTTCTTAGATCCCTTGGATTAAACGTAAAAAGGATGACTAGCTTGTTGGATGAACCCCAAGAGATGTTCTGAGACTGTGCAGAATTGGAGACTGGAAAGGCTGAGCCAACTTCTGGTTGTCCTGGTTCTCCAGAGCAGTCCCAGATGTTGATTGAGTGCCAACACGTGGCCTCAGCTGACACCAGTGGAGCAGAAGGCTTGTCCAGCTAAGCCCTGACTTACAACAGCATGTGGTAGAATAAAATGGTTTTAAGTCACTAAATGTTGAGTTATTTTGTATAGCAATAGATAGTTGAAGTAGCCACAACTGGAAAGGAAATTGGGAGCTGAAAAATGGTTAAAATGCCAGAGATGAGTAGATGAGTCACAGAAGACTGAGGGTGTCATGGGCTGGGGTCGATTGCCCAAAAAATTCAATTAGCTGTGTGTCTACTGAGCTTAGGAAACTCAAGATCCATATAGGCAGGGACAGTTTTTTGTTTGTTGGTTTTTGTTTTAAACCCTGTTCTCATTCTCTGAGTCTGGGATTCTGTGTGTGTGAGAGAGAGGAGGCCAACATGACCAACCCCCAACATGAGCCTCAGTGCCAACTCTAACAAGAGTTCCTGGTAGCCATTTCACATCTCGTTATGGGGAAACTTGAGTTCACCTTGGACTTCAGCCCAAATGTCCTTCGCATTTGTTGATATTGCCTTGTATTCTTTGTGGCAGTTAGTCTTAGTCAGGAGCAAGACTGGCTGTGTCCTCCTAGAGAGTCATCTAGCCTGGGGCTGGGCTGAGAGGCCCCAGACGCCCCCCCTCCCCCATCTTCCCACAGCAGGTTAAAGAGAAACTCTAAGGCAAGAAGAGTCTCCTCCTGACTAGTGAGCAGGAACCCTTTGACCTGAGAAAGGAAGTAGTTATCAGAGTTGGCAGAACTGCCACTCTAGCTAGGATACACTTTCTAAGAGCAGAGAACTGCGGCTACCGGACACACTTCTGCCTCTCTCATCCACTCATGGTCTGCGCCAGTCTCTTGGCGGTGCCTCCCAATGGCCACACTCCACCAGATGGCAGATGGCCAGGGGGTCCGGTAAAATTTACCTGCTGTGGCATAGAGCAGGAAACAGAAGGTGTAGAATGAATCTGAGGGGAAACAGAGGATGCAGACAAGTTTCAAAGCAAATCATTTTTAACTGCAACTGAGCTGATAGTTCATCTTTTACTGAAAAGTACTGTTTCACACATTGCATTCTTCAGCAACCTGTCATGAATCCTCATTGCATGTACCTTATTGCATGTACAGAATAAAATTCAAATTATTTAGCATGGCATTTCAAGACATTTCCTGTTCTGGCTCAAGATACCACATCCCACACCCCCATCATTTCCTTGGTTCACAGTTGAATACACCTTGGTGCACCATCACCAGCCATGGTTTTATTTTTTTTTACTATTACATATATTTATTTTAAAAAATTATGTATATATATATATATTTCACATCTTTGTATTCCCCAGGGATCACCCACCATCTCCCTTCCCTGACCCCTCCCATCCATCCCCCCACACTCATCCCCCCACACCCATCCCCACACCCAGTTGTATACTTTAGTTTGGTTGTTAACTTGTTTTGACTTTACCTCCTGGGCTTTTGTTTGTTTTTCCTATGTCCCATATATCAGTGAAACCTTTTGATTTCTGCCTTTTTCTTTCTGATTTGTTCTGCTAATATGATTCCTTCCAGGTCCATCCATGTTATCTCAAATGCATCAAATTGTCAATTTTAATTCATGAGTAATATTCCATTGTGTATATATACCATATCTTTTTCATCCAATCATCTGTTTTGGGACATTTGGGTGGTTTCCATGTCCTTGCAATTATAAATAGTGCGGCAATAAACATCCGGGTACAGGTGTCCCTTTGTATCATTATTGAGGTCTCCTGTGGGTAGGTTCCCAGAAGAGCAATTGCTGGGTCAAATGGTAGTTTCATTTTCATTAGTTTGAGGGTCCTCTACACATCTTTCCATAATGGCTGAACCAGTTTGCATTCCCATCAGCTGTGTAAGAGTGTTCCTTTCTCTCCCCATCCTTGCCAGCACCTGTTGTTACCTGTTTTTTGGATGTAGGCCATTCTTACTGGTGTAACATGGTATCTCATTGTGGTTTTGATTTACATTTCCCTGATTTCTAGTGATGTTGAGCATTTTTTCATGTGTCTATTGGCCATTTGTATTTTCTTTTTGAAGAAGTGTCTTTTTAGTTCTTCTTCCCATTTTTTGACTGGGTTTCTTGTTTTGTTTTTGCCAAGTTGTGTGAGTCCCTTATGAATATTTTTTTTAGACTTGGTCTCGCTATTTTTGCCTGTGGAACCACAGGCTCTCATTGCCTGGGGTACCACAGACTCAAGCAATCCCCAGCCTCAGCTTCCCAGGTAGCTGGGATTACAGGCATGCACCACCACGCCCAGCTGTTTTTTTGTAACTAGGTCTCACTACGTGCCCCTGGCAGGACTCAAACCATGATCCCTAGCACCGGCCACTTCATAGGCTGAAGCTTACAGGCACGAGCCACCGTGGCCAGCCTCCTTGTGGATATTTGTTATCAAATCCTTATAACTTTTGTGGAGGGCAAAATTTTTCCCCATTTGGTTGGGTTTTTTTTTTTTTATTTTTGTTATGTTTATTGTCTCTTTTGCTGTGCCATGGCTTTAATATAGCAGCATCTACAGGCTGTATATTTGTTTTCCTCTTTTTGTACTTTCTATGCCCATCCCTTGTGAATTCTGCTTAACAGAGTTCTTCAGGGCCCAGTTTAACTCTTACATTGTTTGCGAAGTCTTTTTGAACCCCAGCTATTCTGCAAATGTACTTATCCTCTCCTTGGCAATAACCATTCTACCGGGCTTGGTCACCAATTTCATGTCCCCCTCAGAGTTCGGAGCAGAGTCCTGAGACACTGCCTTGAAACATGCAGCTGAGTTGTGAATTCTTTTCCCCACTGGCTTCCCTGCACTGTTATTCTGGACTAACGTGGTACCCTGACAGTGTGCTACTTCTTAATGAAAGTGAACCCTTTGGCTAATACCCAACTCTTCAGGCTTCAGACTTAGGTGTTTACAGACTTTGAAGCAGATGGTGGGACTCCCCCAGTCGGTCTGAAATGTAGTAATTCTTTGCTTCTCTGGAGATGACACTGGGCATGGTCCATCAATTCATGAGTTTATGACCTTTCGAGGACTGTGACAGCCTCACACCTCCACATTGGTTACTTCAGTGCCAAGAGGGTGTTCAATATATGTTACTGAATTAAATTCATTGGAATGAAAGAAAATGAAGAATATCCATTTTTTTACATACTGATTTCTGTTCCTTTTAGCTGTCAGGAAAAATAGATTCTTCCAGTTTCTAGTTTTGAGCTTGGGAACCCTAAGAAATAAAGAGAAAATGATTTCTCTCTGAAGCAGAACTTACTCTTTACCCTTGAGGTACATTTTGTCTTTCAGAAACAAAATGAATCAGTAATTTTAGAAAGAAGGAAGGTTTTTATCGCATGGACAAATTGATACACGAAACTAAATTTAGCATTTTAGTGCTAAAGTCAGGGTTCTCAATTTTTAAATTAACAAATAGTTTAAAATTGTTACCATAGTCACTCTGGCTGCTATTTAATGTGTGGAGGAACCTTGCTTTTTTCCTTTCCTAAGGTCATGTAAAACAAAAATTTGATTGAAAATAAATTTTTAATATTCCAATAGACTGTCATCACCAAAATATGGTATCCTAGCAACAAGAAGTCATATAGTAGGGTGAATTGATGCAAAATGTGAAAAGATATTTCATTGAGATTTTTATTAGGTAGTTGATAAAGTGATCAATTCACAAACATGACTGATCAGACATCAAATTATGATTCCTATTGAGAAAGCTTTAGTAGGGAAGAAATTTTCACATAATTTGATGTTTTACAACTTTATGCTCAGTATAAGTTAAAGAATTCTAGTTATTCTGAAAGCTGACCATTTAATTTTCCATAGGGTTTCTGGAAAAAAATTAAATATTTTGTTTATGTTGTTCTTTACCTTCTGTCTAAAGAGCCACTTTGATAAGGAAAATATGTTTTGTTAATAACAAGTCAAATAACAGTTTGAATATTTGATTGTGGAGCAGTTAAGGAGCTGGGCTGTAGAGTTTTAATTTGCTTTAAAATGCAAATCAAGTACTTATCTGATTGACTATAAATATTCTTAAAAGGCAACTATGCTTATATCCTCTGGGATATCTGGGGTAGTTTGACAAATTGCTATCACATCCTACCTAGATTTTCTGTGACTCCAGAACTATCATTTTTACGCCAGCTTTATGCCCATAATTTGAGATACCCTTTTAAAGTATACAATTCTGTGGAATTTAATATATGCTCAGAGTTGTACAGCCTTCAACATTACTTAATTTCAGAGCATTGCATCTTCCTACAAAAGCACTTCCCATAGCTCAGCAGTCATTCCCTCTACTCTATCCCACCAAACCCTCTTAAAATTATAATCTTTCCACTTCTATGGTTTTGCCTATTCTGACATTTTGTAGACATGAAGTCAGAAAAAATGTGATCTTTGTGTCTGGCTACTTTCACTTAGCAAAATGTTTTAAAAGCCCATCCTTTTTGGATTGTGTATCAGTATTTTATTACTGAATAATTTTCCATTACATAGATGTACCATATTTTCTTTCTCCATTCATCAGTTACATTTAGGTTGTTGCCACCTTTTATTTCTGTGAATAATGCTTCTGAACTTTAAAGTACAAGTTTCTATTTCCACATGTTTTTATATATGAAAATGATGTGTCACATACACACACATATATGTATGTGACACATCATTGTCTATGCCCAGATTCTTCCACCACCTTATCACCTGTGAACCATCATCATAATTTCTTTTGTCCATCCCTCTCCTGATTTTTACTGCCCCCTGTGATCTATGCTTTCATTCTGTTAACAGTTAGTTTTAAACTTTGTCTTTTTGTTTGTTTTCCCTATATCGTGCATATAGGTGAGATCATCCAATATTTATCTTTCTCACTTATTTCTTCTAACATGATTCTTATCACAAATGCATCAAATTTATCTTTTTTTGATTGCAGAATGATATTCTATTGTGTACATATACCACAACTTTCTGATCCAATCATCTATTTTGGGGCATTTGGGTTGTTTCCATATTCTGTTCTATATTCTATTGTAAATAATGCTGCAATAAAAATATGAGTACAGGTGTCCTTTTGAATTAGTGTTTTGGTGTCCTTTGGGTAAGTTCCCAGAAGTGGAATTCTTGGGTCAAATGGTAGTTTCATTTTCAGTAATTTGAGAAAGCCACAGAACTTCTATAGTAGCTGGACCAGTTTGCATTCCCACCAGTAGAGTAAAAGTGTTCCTTTTCCCCACATCCACACCAGCATTTGTTGTTATCCCTCCTTTTTGACATGGGCCATTCTTATGGGTACACCTTTTTAATTGTATTGCAGATATAATACTGCTGGGGATACAGATAAATATTGAATGTACACCCAGGTGTGGAATTGCTAAATCATATAATTCCACATTTAACAATAGGGGAATTGGCAAGCTTTTACAAAACAGCTGGGACATTTTACATCTCCACCAACAATGGATGAGGATTCTAATATCTCCACATTCTCACTGGCATTTATTATCTATTATTTTTTATATTGCTATCCTATTTATTCACTTTTAATTGGGTTATTTGGATTTACTATTGATTTGTGAGGGTTCTTTATATTTCTTGAAACAAATCTTTTATCAGATTTACAATTTCAAAATGTTTCCTCCCACTTTATTGACCAAATATAGACTATTTCTAGAGCAGTTTTAAATTCACACTAAAATTGAACCAAAAGTAGTTTTTGTATACCCCTTGCCTCCCACTTCCACACGCACATCCTCCCTCACTATCAATATCCTTCTATAGTAATTACCAGAGTAGTATATTTGTTATATTTAATGAACCTATATTGATCCATCATTATCACAAAATAGACAGCTTACATTAGCATTCAACCTTAGTTTTGTATATTCTATGAATTTTGACAAATGTTTAATGATATGTAGCCCTCATTTTAGTATCCGATAGAATAGTTAAACTGCCTTAAAAGTCCTCTGCACTCACCTGTTCATCCTTCCATTCCATCTCTGGCAACCACAGTTCTTTTTAACAGTCTCCACTTTAAGGTCATATAATTCAAATTACATAGCATGTAATCTTTTGGGGTGCACTTTATTCAATTAATAATATGCACTCTAGTTTCTCTATCTTTTTAGAGATAGTTCACTTGTTTTTTGCATTGCATTATATCCAACTTGGATATACCATAATTATTTATCCATCTACCACAAGAAGGATATATTTCCAAGTTTTGACATTATGAATAAAGCTACAATAAACACCCCTATGTAGGTTTTTCTGTTGACATAAATTTTCAGCTCCTTTGGATGAATACCAGCAAGTGCAATTGCTGGGTTATATGATAAGTATGCTTAATTTAGCAATAAATTGTCAAACTATCTCCATTACTGTGCCAGTCATGCCATTTCTGCCAGTAGTGAAAGAGAAATCCTATTGCTCCATATCCTTTCTAGCATTTGGTGGTGTTGGTGTCTTGGAATTTTGCCTGGTCTCCTTATGATGTTCTTTAAAGTACATTTTAAAAAATATGAAGTCTAGTTTATCTATCTTTTGTTGTTGTTGCTTATACTGTGATGTCATATAAAAAATTATTACCTACCCTAAGGGCATGAAGATTCATGCCTATCTCTTCCTCTATGAGTTTTATTGTTTTAGTGCTAACATTTAGGTCTATCATTCATTTAGAGGTGGAGATCCAGTTGTCCCAGCACCATCTATTGAAAAGACTATTTGTTCTTTACTGATTGGTCTTGGTATCCTGGTTGAAAATCAACTGACCATAAATGCAGACATTTGTTTCTAGATTCTCAACTCTGTCTTTATGTACATACAACACTGACTTGATTATTGTATCTTTGTGTTAACTTTTGAAATCCTGAAGTGTGAGCATGCTAATTTTGTTATTCAAAATTGTTTTTTAAATATTAGGTTCTGACATTTCCATATAAATTTTACAATAATTTTAATATACTTAAGTATACAGGAAATTTGAATATAAAGGCACTAAAACTATAGATAAACTTAAGAAATATGGACATAACAATGTGTTCTCTGATCCTTGAGATTGTATATGTCTCTTTATATTTTGATCTTCTCCATAATGTTTAGCAATTTCACCACACAAATATTTAATTATGTTTATAAGAATTTGTTTCTAAATTCCTGGCAAATTTAATCTAACAATGCATAAAAAGCATTATTCACCATGATCAAGTGGGATTTATCCCAAAGGCACAAGGATGGTTCAACATCTGGAAATCAATTAACATAATACACCACATCAACAAGGAGAAAAACAAAAACCATATGATCATATCAACAGATGCAGAGAAAGCATTTGACAAAGTCCAGCAGCCATTCATGATAAAAGTCCTTGAAAAATTGGGAATCAAAGGAACATACCTCAACATAATAATAAAAGCCATCTATGACAAACCTACACAAACATCATCCTAAATGGGGAAAAACTTAAATCATTCCAATTAAAATCTGGAACCAGGCAAGGATGCTCACTCTCTCCACTACTTTTTAACATTGTACCGGAAGTTCTAGCCAGGAAAATAAAGCAAAAGAATGATGTAAAAGGGATGCAAATTGGAAAAGAGGAACCAAAGCTATTATTATATGCAGATAACATGAATCTTTATATAGAGAACCCCCAAAAAACTACAGAAAAACTCCTTGAAACAATAAACCCATTCAGTAACTTAGTCAGTTACAAAATCAAGACACAGAAATCAGTAGCTTTCCGATAGACAAAAAAGTCAAACAGAAGAAAAAGAAATAAAAAAAAAGAGACCATCCCATTTACCATCACACCAAAAAAAAATTAAGTACCTGGAAATAAACCTAACAAAACATGTGAAAGAACTACATAAAGAAAACTTTAAAATGCTGCTAAAGGAGATAGAAGACATAAGGAAATAGAAAGACATTCCCTGCTCATGGATTGGAAGAATTAACATCATCAAAATGTCCATCCTTCCAAAAGTAATCTGCAGATTCAATACAATCCCTATAAAAATTCCAATGACATTCTTTAAAGAGATAGAACAAAACTTATAGAAATTCATATGGAATAATAAAAGACCTAAAATATCAAAAAGCCTCCTGACCAAAAAAAAGAGAGAATGGAGGCTTAACTAATCCAGACTTTGAGTTATACTACAAAGCCATAATAATTAAAACAACATAGTACTGGTACAACAAGAGACAATCAGACCAATGGAACAGAACCAAGTTCCCTGAAATAAAACCACACATATACAGTCAACTAATCTGTGACAAAGGAGTGAAAAACTTACATTGGAACAAAGATAGCCTCTTCAATAAATGGTGTTGGGAAAACTGGACTAAGGCATGCAAAAAAAATGGATGAAGAAAAAACCAATTCAAAATGGATAAAGGACTTAGATGTCAGACCTGAAACCATAAAGTATATAGAGGAAAAATTGGGCAAAACCCTTCATGAATTACAATTTGAAAATCTCTTTCTGGACACATCTACAGATGCCAAAATAAATGAAGAAAAGCATAAACAGATGGGATCACATGAAACTAAAAAGCTTTTGTAGAGCAAAAGAGACAACAGACAAAACAACAAGAAGCCCAACCAAATGGGAAAAAAATTTTGCCCTCCACAAGAATGGTAAGGATTTAATAATGAAGATCCACAAGGAACTCACACAACAGAAACAAAACAAGAAGCCAAATCAAAAA
>PVHY01001703.1:11333-148231 GCA_004024945.1 Uropsilus gracilis
AAAACCAAAAAACCAAACCAAAAATCGGGCAACAACAAGAGCTGGCTTGGATGTGGGGAGAAAGGAACACTCTTACTATGCTGGTGGGAGGGAATATAAACTGGTTCAGTCACTTTAGAAAGCAGGGTGGAGGACCCTCAAACTAATGAAAATGGAACTACCATTTGACCCAGCAATTGTTCTTCTGGGAACCTACCCAAGGGAGACCTCAACGTGGGTACAAAGGGACATCTGTGTTCAGATGTTTACTGAGGCACTATTTATAATTGCAAGAACATAGAAACAACCCAAATGTCCCAAAACAGATGATTGGGTGAAAAAGATATGGTATATATACACAATGGAATATTACTCATCAATTAAAAATGACAAATTTGATGTTTTTGAGATAACATGGATGGACTTGGAAGGAAACATATTAGCAGAAACAAGTCAGAAAGAAAAATTAAGAAATTAAATGGTTTCACTAATATATGGAACATAGGAAAAACAAACAAAAGGCCAGGAGGTAAGTCAAAACAAGCTAACAAACTATAGTGTACAACAGGAGGTGGAAGCGATAAGTGGGAGTGGTCATGGAAGGGAGGTGGTGGGTGACCCCTGGGAACTAAAATGATATAAAATATTTACATATGTATTAACAAGCTATTTAAATAAAAATTAAAATAAAAAAATAATTTCTGTTTCTTTCTTTTTTATACATAGTATGGCAAAAATTTAAGCAAATTAGTGGGACAGAACAGAAAGTCTAGAAATAGACACACACACAAAAATACTCAACTGATATTTGATAAAGGAACAAATGCAACTCTGTGGAGAAAGGATGGTCTTTCCCACAAATAGTGCCAGAATAACTGAACCTCCATACACAAAAAGATAAATTTTAGCATGAACTTTAAATTTTTCTACATTTATTAATTCAAAATTGACTATAGAGTGAATTTTGTGTAAATTAAGTGCAAAATGTAAAAGTATAAACCTTCTTGAAAAACAGAAGAAAATTTACACATTTCTGTCATAAGTGTTTAAAAAATAGCACCAACAAAAGGGAAAGAAAAGGAATTACTTTATAAAAACAAAAAAATACACTGTTAAGTGAATGAAAATACAAGCCACAGACAGGGAGAAAATATTTTCAAAGTACATAGTTTGTAAAAGACTAGCACCTAAAATATGCAAAGGATTCTTAAGCTTAACAATAAGGAAACAGATAATCCAATTTAAATTTCACTAAATATCTGAATTCGCACTCCATGAAAAAAGATACAGTTGACACATAAGAATATGAAAATATTCATTTTCATTTGTCATTAGAAAGTTTGAAATTAACCAAAAATGAGAAATTATTACACATCATTTACTACACACACTATGCAAAGCTGTCAATACCAACTGTTAGTAAGGATGTGGAGCTAAAAATACTCTCATTTATTGCTGGTTAAAATGTGAAAGGACATAGCAACATTGGAGGGGTTTGATTGTTCCCTACAAAACTAAAAATAGTCTTACCATATGACTAAGTAATCATGCTACTACATTCTATGTATTTGCCCAACTGATTTGAAAACATAGCCACACTAACACCTTTATTTATTTATAATGGATTTAGTCATAATCTCAAAAAATGATGACTGGTATCTTTCAATTAGTGACTGGATAAACAATGATGCAGCTGCTCAGTGGAATATTATTTAGTGATAAAGAGGACTGAGTAATAAAACTATGCAAAAATATAGCTGACCCTTCAATTCATATTACTGAGTAAAAGGCTGCATACTTTAAAGCTGCATGCTCCATAATTCTATTTATATGATATTCTTTAAATAGTAAGCATAATGATGATGAAAGAGTGGTTGTTAGTGACTTAGCAGGGTGTGGAGAAGTTAGGGTTTAAATAAGCAAAGCACAGATGATTTTTTAGAGCATGAAATTATGTTTAATCCTATAATGTTGAATATAAGAGATTAAGGATTTCTCACAAACCTTGTAATTTTACAGCACAAAACATAAATTCTAATATATACAATATTTTAAAAATAAATCACTTAGAAAGTTAGAAAATCACAGGATGGGATGTATAATGTACAAACAATATAACACTATTACAAGTGAATGAAACAGCCTCACTTAAAGGGGTAGAGGGATAGAAAGCTAATCTAAGTGTCTGAGTGAATAGAGTTATGTAAAATCTAAAGGAAAAATAAGGTGTACATAAGCGCAGTACTCAAGTGATAATGTTTTCTACAGTAGTTGAAATTGATTCCGAAACCACTGTACATGTGGAACCAAATAATTAAGCAAATGGATGGCAGATGGTGGAAAACAGATTTGTCACTGCTGGCATGAAAAGTTACAAGTGGGAGAAGGCTACAATGATTCATGTGGTAATAGATTAAATGGAGACATCAATATATTATGGTTACCTTACTATAGAAGCACATGGTTGAAAAATACCAGTGGATGTAGATGTCTGTGGAAGTAGAAACACAAGTAAATATGTTCATATGTATATCACCTTGCTCTAGTGACTGAGAAGGCTTGGAAGCAATAGCACTCTAATAACAATGATATTTGGAGCCCAGATTCTGGTTTCCACCACTACTCTCCAATAAAAGGAAACTATCTCCTTGACTTACTCTAGGATTAGAACAATAGCTACACAAGATTCTCCTGGAAATCTTCTGTGCCAAAAGTTAGAACATTTAAAAAAAAGAAAACTAAACAGAAAACATAGTCATGGGGATATGTCAAAGGGAAGTAAGGTCAAATGAAAGAGTTCCCAGTGACCAAAGTTGGAAAAATTTGAACAAAATAAACAAAGCAGTATTGGATTAAAACCCAGTGTCCATGACTCCCATACTAATAACAAACAAATGGTTGAACAAATAAATAGGAAAGAATAGATAAATCACTTATGCAGAATTCCCAGTAACTGATGTAGATATTCAAGTGTTAAGGAGATAGAGTTTTAAGTACAGGTTGGGAGTAGTCTCCTTTCAAAGAGTTCAGATGAAAAGGATCAAGAGAAAGAAACTTTACAGTAGGGAAACAAACACTATCTCAAGTGAGATTTCAGATTAACTTCAACAGTGATAAGTTCTATTGATAGAACTTAATAGGACTTAATAATAGTGTATCCGTAATAGGAGATGTTGAAAATGGCACTCTATCATTTTCCTCCTCAAAACACAGACACCTCAATATATTCATGAGGAAAAATATAGGTAAATCACAGTTGAAAACAACCACAAAATACCTAACCATCTTTGTTAAGGTCATCAAAATTAAAAGAATGTTTGACAAATGGTCACAACCAAGAGATATTGCCACATATTAAGCTTGGGAGAAATGGGTATGGCTCAGGTTGTGAGTCATTACTTGCACATATAAGAACATAAGAATAAGACCCAGAGGCAGAAATACAGAGAAAATCTTTTAAAAAGATTTATAGGAGATGTGAGAAGGGGGGAAGGGAGGGAAAAGATTAAGAAGAAAGAGGAGGAGAGTAAAAAGAAAGTAAGGAAGAGAGTAAGAAGAAATAGGAGGAGAAAGTGGAGGGCAAGGAGATTTATTGGTTGGCATGTGGCAGGATGCCATCTGTTCTATCAGCAGTGCCATCTGAGCTGAGAACAGTGCACACCTAGGTAAAACTGGAAAGGTAAGAGAGTGAGGTCTGTCTGTTTCCATTCTTTCAAAGTCAATATGATGTCCCTCTCTGCTCCTCATTCCTGACTTCTTCAGGAACTCAAAGGCTGAAATCTGGATTTATCTTTTACCATCAAGTTGGCAATGACTTCTACCCACTGGCTTGAAGTTTACTCTACTCTTACAAATCCCCTATTTTCAATTTTTTAATTACCACTTCTGCGGTAATGAAAACTAGATGACTGGATACTGGGGTGCAGCCTGAAAAGACAGCTTCCTTTGGAGTTACAGTATATTCAAAGAAGTAACAGTGCTGAGGCATGATTCATGCTTAACCATTGTGGCAGTCTTCCATTTCTAGAAAATAGTCAATCAGTCCAAACTAAAAATGAGAAAAGAATATGAAAAAGAAAAAAAAATCTCAAAAACATTATTAAAAGAGGGTACTATCAAAATCATTTTCTCTTCATGGTCACCTCAATTCTTTCAAGTAGTACAGCAAATATGCTGCAAGTAAACTGGATCCAATTCTGATTCTTTTGGTCTATTTTTGCATAAAATCACAGGAAAAATAAAATTTGGGTTGAACTCTTGACCCCAATCAAAATCTTGACCCTTCCCATCTGTACTATTTGAAAGCAGACTCTACACACAACCTGTATCTCTTTAACAGTTGAATATCTACATCAGTTACTTGGAATTCAACTACATAGTGACATCCTTTTGCAAGAAGAATTTTCCTCTTCTTCTTGAAGTTTTCAAGGCTTTTTTCTTGGATTCTCAGGCCTTTCCATGGAAGCAAGTGCCCTCCCTTCCTTGGAGATCTTGGAACACTGCAGGAAAGGTGGCAGGCTATTGTCTTCTGTTCAAGCTCAATTCCTAGAAGACAATAAAAATTTCAAAATCAATCAAAATTCAGTAATATAACTAAGCTTACATTTTGTTCTATGACTGATGCAGGGTTAAAATTTGAAGTTTGGAATGTTCTGCCAAAAGAATTTTAAAGTTACTTAAATATAACCCACTTTCAGGAGACACTTTGATTGAGAGGAGATGAATAAAGAGTACCTGGTCCTAATATGATCCCAAAACTTGGTAAAGTTTTACTAAGATCTTCTCTAGGTTGTGATTCATTTTCTGAGTTGATTTTGCAGTTTGCAGTCACCTGGCTATATGTAGTTACCAAGCAGTCTTAAATTACAACTTAATTTTTGAGTGACTTCTGAAACAAATGCAAGTTCCATGGCATTCTGAATATACTTACGAACTCTAAAGTGAGGAATTATTTCCTTTAGAAATTGTAGAGCAACCTCCAAAGTTTTTCTACCCAGGTGAGGAATATGTCCTTCTATTCCAAGAAGATATTCACAAAGATGCTTTTAATTGCCAGTGGTCTTGAACATGTAGGTAAAATATATATGCCCGTCTTCAAAGGGACACTTGCCCTCACATTGAATCCCAGTGGTTCAGGGGTGACTCATTCTTGGGGTTATGCTTGTTTACGTGACAAACTTGGGGGATCTGTTGAGACACTATGCAGATAGGAACTATTAATATGGACACATGAACTCTAGAAAAGCATCCTGGGACTGTGGGATTGCTGGATTAACTATGGTCTCTTAGAGTATCATTGCTTGTGAGTTGCTCTCCAAGAGGAGTTGATGTTCAAGTTAGTAAATCTCCACTCACTCATCCTCACAGAATTGGGACCAAGTTAGATAATTTAGAGAGCTAGTGATTCATCACTTCACATTAAGATTGTCTAATAGAATTGTTTGATATCTTGCCATTACCCAGCAGTAATATGAAGCTCACCCTTCTGTTCTAACAAAATAAAACCTGTGTGGCATGTATGCTGTGAATGGTTGACCTAATGTAAACATTTTCTGCTTCATGCAGAAGGTTGCAAGTGGCAGCTACAAACTGAAACTTACAGGTCATCCCTTAGTGGTATGGTCCAGTTATTTGAGCAGGTATGCAATGGGCTGCATTTCTGGTCTTAATAATTGGAATGAATGCTCCCACGTTGACACCCTGCTTCTAGTGTATATAGAATTGGAAAGGCTTCCTGAGGCCTGATATTCCTGAGGTTGGTGATGAGATCAAGTTTCCCTTTTATTTCATCAAATGGTTTTGACTTTTAGGAGGAGTCCAGAACAAAGGACTGGAGTCTGGGCTTTGGAGGACTTCATAGAGGGGTTTTACTAGTCCCAAGTTGAGGATCCAATCTCTGCAAAATCCAGATGTTCCCCAAACTCCACATAATTGTCTTCAATTCCTATGGCTTTTAAGAGCTAAAAACTGTTTTCTTTCAGTTATGAGACATCATTTGCCTTTCTTAGCTCCCAATCCCAAATACGTTAACTTTTGTTTGCATAGCTGAAGCTTCAGAGGCAACATCTTTAACCCAGGTTCTACTAAGTGGTTCAAAATCAAAATAGTTTCTCCAGACAAGATGTACAGTCATGACTGACAATACATTTCCCACATGTTGTAGGAAAATATCGTGTTTTAGTTGGATTTTGCTGAGATCACTGGTTGGTATTTGCCTGAAAATAATTGGGGACTTTTTAAACTCTTGCAGAAGCAATATTGCAGATTATCTTGGCCTAGGATTCTTGCCTTTCAAAAGCAAAGACTAGCTGATCCTGGGCAATTACTGGGACACAGGAAGTAGGATGTCATTTTTATTCCTCCTACCACCAAAAACTGTACACACACACAGATTTTTAGGATAATCTTCTCTATGACAATGGAGGCCCAGAAGCCAGTCTCCCAGGCTGAGAGACATACCCTTTAACTACCCACACCTGTTGTCTCAATAGACTGTGCAAGACTCCCTGTTATCTCACTAACTGAAAGGGCAGGACCAGTGGGAGCAGACGCTCAAGGGGCATCTGTTTTTTTTGTCTCAAATCCAACTAACTCACAACACTCTATTTAAAAAATTATTTTAAATAATTTATATATATCTATTCACAATTTTGTAATCCTGGGCTTCCCCTCCCTGACTATCCCCCCAACTCTCCCCCTCCCCGAGTTGTGTAATTTAGTTTGGTTGTTAGCTTGTTTTAACTTTTTCTTCTGGCCTTTTGTTTTTCCTATATCCCATAGATTAGTGAAACCATTTGGTCTCTGTCTTTTTCTTTCTGACTTTCTTTGCTAATATGATTCCTTCTAGTTCTATCCATGTTATCTCAAATACATCAAGTTTGTCATTTTTAATTGATGAGTAATATTCCATTGTGTATATATACCTATACCACATCTTTTTCATCCAGTCATCTGTCTTGGGACATTTAGGTTGCTTCCATGTCCTTGCAATTATAAATAGTCCTGCTAGAAACATCGAAGCACAGGTGTGTCCCATTGTATCAGTAGTAAGGTCTCCTTTGGGTAGATTCCCAAGAGAGCAATTGCTGGGTCAAATGGTAGTTCCATTTTCATTAATTTGAGGGTCCTCCACACTGCTTTCCATAATGGCTGGAGCAATTTACATTTCCACCAGCAGTATAAGAGTGTTCCTTTCTCTCCACATCCACGCCAGCACTTGTTGTTGCCTGTTTTTTTGGCTGTGGGCCATTCTTACTGCTGTAAGGTGGAATCTCATTGAGGTTTTGATTTGCGTTTCTCTGCTTGCTGGTGACATTCACAACACTCTTAGTTGGATAACTTGGGAAAGGGCAAGGAGAGGTCCTGAGGGCTCAATACCCAGAAGTCCTGGCAGCCCCACCCTATTGTGGTAAGGGGGAGTGATTGGTTGGAACCAAGAGTAGTCTCAACTTTGAAATTCCTCAAAAAGGCCTGGTCTGTCAGGCAAGTGAGCATTCAGTAAGGCAACAGTGTGTGGGGGGATCATAGCCCAGTGACTTGAGAGCGCGCAGCTACGAAGGTGCAGTTCCAACACTTGGTGTCCACTCCAAGCCCACCACTGAAAACAGAGACTTCACCCTGCAGAGGGCACCTAGCCAGGGCATGCAGGAGGCTGTCAGAAGGACTGCAGCTCTTCAGAGACGCTGGCTCTGGACTGGGTCTGGGTTCCAGAGTCAAATTCTGTTGTTCTGGTCCATGACAAAAACATGGAGTCTTGCAAGGTAAGGCAGTCACACAGGGGACCTCCCCATAGCTAGTGGGTGTGACTTCAGTGCCCTCTGCTGAGTGAGGTCCCAGACCGTGACATGGACATCTTTGCTTCCCCGACAGCCTGAGTGTCTGAGCCAAGACAGTGGGCACGGTGTGTCCGTGAGCATGTCAGGGACGCTTGCTCACAATGACACGATGAGCGGCTGATTCTCATCATGCTTCTACAATGCAGCAGCGCCCAGCTCGGGAGTCACTAAGGCAGCTTTGTCTGTCCCTCCAGTGAGGTCAGTCACTCTACCAGCGACGAACTCCAGGGGGGTAGGCACGTTCCTCTGGGGCAGCCAAGCAAGGGTCCTCGAAACCTCCCCGCCCATGTCAGCCAGCAGTAGCCACTCACATGGACAGCCGGCCTTGGAGCCCCCCCATGCGATCCCGCACACAGCCTCCAACTGTCCATGCCTGAGGGACAGTTCCACTCCAGCGCCTCTATCGTCAGGATGGCGGGGTCTCTGCTGGTGTCTCCATGGTTCTAGTTCCAAACGGCGTTTCTATGGTTACACTTTGAACTGAGGTACGAGCTCACTTGGCCTATGCCTTCCAAAAAATGATAACGAAAGAACATGTGGTAAGAGTTTTACTAGTTCTTTTAAACTTCCATTTTGCGTTCTGATGCAGAAAATTACTAAATGCTACCCTGGGATTTTCAAGGTATAAATACAACTCACAAAGAACCCTATGAATTCCCCTGGAAGAAACTTTCTTTCAAGAGAATGTAGTTCATTAACTGCAATAATGGATGAGAGAGATAAGGATATGCAAGCGTTTTCATAGTAAAAACTCTGATTTTGTACACGTTTTTCAGATTAGCTGGGCATCTAAAAACATGGTTGCAGTGTGGGTTCCTGGAGTCTCAGGGGCCCTGTGGGACTAAGACAGTATTTTTCAGCGTTTTCACATGGCTCACAGTAAGAAAATAATTTTTCAGTATTATATATGTGTACATTTGAAATTAGATATGTGCTTTTATTTTGTGTTCTCTCTTCTATTTAAAAGAATTAAATTATAATCTAATTCATGAAATTTATTTTACCTCCCATTGAGTTAAGTCACGATTATTCCCCCAATATTTTGTCATGAATAATTTCAAATATAGAGAGAAGTTTGAAGAATTGTTTGAACACTTATATTTACCATCTAGTTTCAGCAACTCAAATTTAGGTTCAGATACCAAAATGCCTCACCTACATATCTAAACTAGAATTCAATACTTTTATGGCTGTCTTTTTTAGATAAAATTTACATATATGGAATGTCCATGTGTAAGTGTAAATTAGTTTCCTAAGGCCTGTAACAAATTACCATTGTTAAAAAAAAATTATTCCTCTATTCTTTCTTCTTTTGGTCAGGAGAGTTTTAGCTATTTGTGGCCTTTTATTGTTCCACATGAATTTCAGTAATTTTCATTATATTTCTTTTAAAAAATCATTGGAATTTTTATAGAGGTTGCATTAAATCTGTAGATTGATTTTGGGAGGATGGCCATTTTGATGACCATTGGATTCTTCCAGTCCATGAGCAGGGAATGTCTTTCCATTTCCTTATGTCTTCTTCTATCACTTTTAGCAGAATTTTAAAGTTTTCTTTTTATAGGTCTTTCACATGTTTTGCTAGGTTTATTCCCAGGTATTTAATTTTTTTTGGCATAATGGTAAATGGGGTGGTTTTTAAAATTTCTTCTTTTGCCTGATTTTTTGCATATAAGAAATCTACTGACTTTTGTGGGTTGATTTTGTAACCAGCTAACTTACTAAATTGGTTTATTGTTTCAAGAAGTTTTCTGTGGATTTTTTGTCATTCTCTACATAATCATATCATCTGCATATAATGATAGATTCAATTCTTCTTTCCCTACTTGTATCCATTTTATGTCTTTTTCTTACCTTATTGACCTATCTAGAACTTCTAGTACAATGTTAAAAAGTAGTAGAAAGAGTGGGCATTCTTGCCTGGTTCCAGATCTTAACTGAAATGATTTTTAGTTTTTCTCCATTTAGGATGATGTTTGCTGTAGGTTTATCACAGATGGCTTTTATTATGTTGAGGTATGTTCCTTTTATCCTCAATTTTTCAAGAGCATTTATCATGAATGGGTTTTGGTCTTTATTGAATTCAAATTATACTACAAAGCTATTATAATTAAAACAGCCTGGTACTGGAACAAAAACAGACACACAGACCAATGGAACAGAATAAAATGCCCAGAAATAAAGCCACACACTAGTTTTTGACAAAGGGCAATAAAAATACAGTGGAAAAAGGACCATCTATTCAATAAATGGTTCTGAGAAAACTGGATCACTACTTGCAAAAAAATGAAGCTATACTATGTACTCCATGTACAAAACCAGCTAAAACCAGATAAAAATGAATAAAAGACTTATACATAGAAGAAAATGTGGGCAAAACTATCCAAGACCAACAGTTCAGAGATTCCTTTCAGGACACATCTAAAGATGGTCAAAAAAGAAGAAAAACAAACAACTGGGACTACATCAAACTAAAAAACTTCTGTGCAGCAAAAGAGATAATAAACAAAACAAAAAGAAACCCAACAAAATGGGGAAAAAATTTTGCCCTCCATAAAAGTGATAAGGATTTTATAACAAAGAGCTACAAGGAACTCACACATATTAGTAAAAACAAAACAAGAAGCCCAGTTAAAAAATGGGGAGAAGAACTGAAAAGACACTTCTCTAAAGAGGAAATACAAATGGCCAACAGGCACATGAAAAAATGCTCAACATCACTAGCAATCAGGGAAATGCAATTCAAAACCACAATGAAATACTACCTTACACCAGTAAGAATGGCCCACATTAAAAAAATGGGCAACAACAAGTGCTGGCATGGATGTGGAGAAAAAGGAACACTCTTACACTGCTGGTGGGAATGTAATATGGTCTAGCCACTATGGAAAGCAGTGTGGAGTACCCTCAAACTATTGAAAATGGAATTACCATTTGACCCAGCAATTGCTCTTCTGGGAACCTACCCAAAGGAGACCTCAATGTGGGTGCAAAGAGAAACCTGTGCTTGGATATTTCTAGCAGCACTATTTATAATTGTAAGGACATGGAAACCACCCAAATGTCCCAAAACAGACAAATGGATGAAAAAAGATGTGGTATAAATATACGATGGAATATTACTCATCAATTAAAAATGACAAATTTGACGCATCTGAGATAACATGGATGGACCTGGAAGGAATCATATTAGCAGAATGAGTCAGAAAGAAAAAGGACAGAAACCAAATGGTTTCACTAATATAAGGGACATAGGAAAAACAAACAAAAGGCTGGAGGTAAAGTCAAAACAAGCTAACAACCAAAGTACATAACTGGGGTGGGAGGATGTGTGGGAGGGGTCAGGGAAGAGAGGTGGTGGGAGAACCCTGGAGAATACAAAGATGTGAAATATATACATAAAGAAATAAAATTATTTATGAAAAAACCAACAAAATTTATCAGAAGAATTTTAAGATCTAATTTGACTTTATTAAATGATTCGTGAATCAAACAGCATCCTGTCTAGCAAGCAGAAAGACAACAAAGGTTGCACAACATGCATGATTTAAATAGTCAGAAAGAGGGTGGGACAAAGTCATTAGCAAAATAAAAGAAAGATTATGCCAGGCAAAGTTACCTCTGGGAAGGTTAGGGAGAGCATACCAGATGGACTGCCATAATAGAGCTCATCAGAAACATCAGCCTGATTAGTTTTAGATTATACTTTAGGGAGAAGTTGAACCTGCAATAAGGTTGGATATTTTTTTTGTTACTTTTATCAACAACATACCATTATTTACAATCTTGTTTATGTTTCACAAATGGTATTTCTCCCCCGTGTGTAGTCATCATCATTTTCCACCATTAAGAACCCTGTATTCTCCACGAAAGACCAGTGTGCTTCCAGTTCTCCCTCCTCCCCCTCTTGTCTCTTTCCCTCCCACTTCCCCTCAGCCCTCACCTAGATAGATACCTCAGATCCACAGTCAGATCTCAAGAGTCATGGGCAGGGCCTGGCATGAATGACTTCATTTGGAGTCTGCTATTTTCTTTGTTTTAGCATCATAAAATATGTGTCTTAAGACAATGGAAATTTGTCCTCAGTTATAGAGACTAGAAATCTGTCATCAAGTTGCAATGTTGGTTCCTTCTGGAGGTTTTGCAGAAACTCTTTGAGATCGCTTTGCTTCTGATGGGATTCCTTTGTAACCTTTGACTTGCAGCTCTGTTACTCCAAGTGAAGTCACACTCACATGTAGTGACACAACTAAAATATATTTTTCTTAGAGAACCAATTCACAAAGTACAAGACTTATTCCATGAGATTTCATGAATGAATATATCTGTGCAAATGAAGTTCTTATGAAGTTATAGAACATTACGTCTATTCCAAAAAGCTCCCTCGGTCTCAATCAGTCCCCATATTCACTTACTCTGAGGCCAATCATAGGTCATCTTTTTGGGGGGGAGGGCCAGGTTGGTTTTTATTAACTAGATTCTTTCATTTTGTCTGCTGTAGAACTACACATAAAGGACTCTAATGGTATGTGTCTAACCTTTTTATACTCAGTAGGGTGTGCTTACATAGTTTGTTTCTCCTTAAAACTATTGAGTAGTAATTTATGATATGAATAAGCCATGGCTTGTTTATCAATTATTTTGTTGGTGGAGTGCCAGTTTTATTTCTACGTTTTCAATATTATGGATGAGACTGATAAAAACAGCCTTAAACAATTTTGTTGTGTGGACACAAATGTTTATTGCTTTTGGGTACTGCATTAGTTTTATATTGCCTCTGTCACCACAAACTTAATGGTTTATATATTATAGATGTGTTATCTTATGGTCCTGCAGGTCAGAAAGCCTATAAGCCTATAAGCCTGCAGGTCAGAAAGATTTCACTAGAATAAAAACAGAGTGGGCAGAGCTTTGTTCTTTCTTGGATACTCCAAGGGAAAATCTGTTTTTTTGGCTTTTCCCCTTCCACAGACCACTCCCATTCTTTGAATCATAGCTCCTTCTCTCCATCTTCAGCAATATATTTCATTGCCATAGCCAGTCTTCATTAGTTGCATATTAATCTCTCTCTGTGTTTATCAGATTTTTGGTAACAATCTTATACTGACTTCATAAAATGATTTTGGAAGTATTTTTACTCTATTGTCTGACACTTTGTAACAGATAGGCATTATTTCATCTTTACAGTGGAAACACTCTTGAACTTGGCTTCTCTTTGAGGACTTTTACATTTTCCTCCTAGGTACTGATTTAGCTGCATTCACAAATTTTAATATGTATTTTTCATTATATTTTATTAAATAGTTTTTTGGTCTAGTTGCCCTACCCATTGCAGTGTAAAAGTCAAATATAATTATGAATTTTGCCATTTTTCTTTAATTCTGTCAATTTTGCTACATTTTCTTATGAATTAATCTATTATTATGCCATGTTACCCTATATCTTTGTTAATAACGTAATAGACATTTTCATCAATGTTTGTTTATTAACTATTATAATACCTGCACACCACTAATTTTACTGCTAAGAATATTATGTTTTTTAAATTTTTTTATTGCATTAGCATTGATTTACAACACTGTAGATGATTTAGGGGAATAGGTTCACATGTCTTTAGATGTATTTTTCCATACCGCACCTGTCACCAAAGCACCTTAAAAGCTACTTTATTCAATAGTAATAATTAATTAGTTCCAACCTTAAGTTGGAGTCCTATACTTTATCTACCAATTTATTTTTAACTCACATGTGTTTATGTTTAAATTATGTCTTCCACAAAATAGCATATTTTGAGTTGAGTCTTCATTCTATTTTGACAATCTTTTTAAAAGTCCTTTACCTCCTTTAAGTGGAATTATTAATATGATTAGGCTGGGTCTATTATTTTATAAGTAGTATATTATTTTCTATTTCTATATTTTCTATTATTTCTATAAGTAGCATATTATTTTCTTTCTATTTCTTCTTTTGGTCTTTCTTTTCTTTTCATTCATAGGCATAAGTTTTCTGTATATAAACTTGAACTTTTTAGTTTTAGTTTTTCATTGTAAAATATTCTGTTGTCTTCTGGCTTCCATTATTTCCAATGAAAAGTCAATGGAAGTTAAATTTATTGTTTTCTTGTGTTAACGAGATTATTCTTCTGGATGCTTTCAAGATATTGTATTTATCTTTATTACTGTTGTTATTTATTATTGTATTTATACAATGTATTTATACATTTTCTATTTTTCCTTCTTGTATTAACTGAACTACTTGAATCTGTAAATGTATGACATTCACTGAACTTGGGAGTGATTTTATCATTATTTCGTCAAATACCTTTTTAGGTTTACCTAATTCCTTCCCTTTTCCTGAGACCCTTGTGTTAGACCATCATCAGGGACTACAATACAGTCCTTGACATAGTTACTTTATCATTGATATCAGGTGATCAAAGGGAAAGAAGTCTCTTGCTCCGAAGAGCCAAGGAAGATTAAAATCCAGTTTTTGCCCCCAGCTTCTTCCCACCCAACCAGTTGCATGAGTCACAAAGCAATTTAAACAGCAAGATTTATTAACAAGAGAAACTAAAAATCATTAATGCCACAAGTGGTCACACTCATTGTTTAAATTCTAAACTCCAAAAGCACATGTCCAAGATGGTGTTCCTTCACCCCTTCAAACCTGAGGCTGGCATCCCACAAAATTCCAGTCTTTTAGAAGACACAAATTCCAAATTTTAAACTCCACGTTTTCTAAGTCTTCTTTTTGCTTCTTCTCTTTCCACCTTTCTGAGCTCCTCAGCTTTTCCAAGGTGATTCAAACTTTTCTAGCAAAAAGTTTGGAAAGCCAGCTTTCCAAATCCCTGGCTTTTTCCCGGTACCAGCTTTTCAGCTTATAAACAAAACAAAACAAACTTTTATTTCCCCTTTTCTTTTCTGTGCTACCTCTTGCTCCAGCACAAAGCACCTTTCTTTTTTTTTTTTTTCTGAAACTAGGTCTTGCTATGGGTAGTCCTGATCCCATGGCCTCAAGCAATTCCCAGCATCA
Source organism: Uropsilus gracilis (assembly GCA_004024945.1). NCBI lineage: Eukaryota > Metazoa > Chordata > Mammalia > Eulipotyphla > Talpidae > Uropsilus > Uropsilus gracilis. Next base: position 26,180 of record PVHY01001703.1, read on the forward strand.
GCCTCCCAGGTAGCTGGGATTACAGGCACCTGCCACTATGCCCAGCTGCTTTTTCAAGACCAGGTCTCGATATGTTGCCCAGGGTAGTCTAGAACCCACAAACTCAAGCAATCCCATGTCTTTTGCCTCCCAGTGCTTGGATTACAGGCATGTGCCACCATGCCTGGCCCATACCAAGCATTTTTCCTTTCCAGGCCCACAGTTTCGCAGCAGCTAACTACAATGCTGCCCACAGGGCAGTTGTCCCTACGGGTTTCTCCAGTCAGTATTCTGCATGTCCAGCTACACCATGGCTCCCAACCACCCTGACACACCATTCCCGGGCATCCAGCCACCCCTGCTGCTCCAGCCACTTACCCCAGGGCTACTGTTCTCTGGAAGCCATACCAGACCATACCAGCCCCTGCCAGCCACTCTGCTCTTTCCTACATGCTTCCTATTTCTTCCTGCACAGTCTTTCTGTCAGACCCTACCTGCTGGACAGTTGGCACAGTCCTATTTTGAACTGTGTCACAAAGGGGGTCCCACCCCTGGCTGTTCCATTCAGCCATGTCACCCACTAGCATCCTAATTCCTTCCACATTTCCAAGGTGGAAGTCACAGGTCCAGATACCACATGGAGAGGAAAGTCACACAAAATAAGAAGATCAGCTTCTCTTTTGTATATGTTTCTTAAAAAACTGGGGGGGAGGAAAGCCAAAAGAAAAGACAACTCTACATGGTAAATGCTCTCCAACAGAATTCCACAAATGTCTCATCAGTGAGGACAAGCCTACATAACTATGGCAGTGAGAAGGGCAATGACATCACCATGGTGAGCTAAATCCAAAAAGGATCTATGATTAGGAAGATAAAGGAAAAATCTGACTCTCCTGGTATGAAAAAGGCATGTTGATTCTGGTTTTTAGACGATAACAAGCACTGACCTTCCACTGGAGGACCTCTCAGGTGACGTCTACCACATCCTGGCCCCATGTGCTAATCCAAACAGCAGGAATGGGCAACCTGCACGCTCTTCCCTTCAGAGACTTTGAAACAAGCCCTCACATTCTATCCCTTGAGATTTCTGTCTTTCAAGTTCCCAGTTACTTTTGTCCTTCCTGCAAATTCTTTTCTTTTCATGATAAAGATCTTTGTCCTGACAGAAAAGATTGTTGGGGGGGAGCAGGAGGATAGTGTTAAAAATTAACCATAAAGAAGTTACCCGGCTTTGCACAACGTAAACGATGTTTATACCACAATTCTTGAACAGTAGTTCGCAAATCCCTTCTGAGGAGGTACTTAATTGACTGTGCTTTACTGTTCCCAGCTAGCCTATAGCTGACTGACTACAGTCCCTGACTGAATACACAGAATTTTGCCCTTTAGATACCAGGAAATACCGAGCTCTTTACTTGCAAAAGTGTCTCTTGACCTGTGTTTGCAGAGGCCATGCTCTTCTCTCAGGTGAGAAGTAGCTTCGGCAGAATGTTGACAGGACAGTGGTGACGCAGCCCAGACAGCAGCCTCTTTGGGCATGCCCTGCTAGTGCTTGCTGGGCTGAAGCCAGACCCCAATACGGGCAGTGTTATGTGCTGGTAAAGTCTAGGTATCACCAGTGCATATGTCTGGAAGACACAGAGGCTAAGAATGACCCGAAGTAGGGAGACAGTGTAAGGGAGTGATACGGTTGAATAGGGGGGCTGTGGACCCATCTCTGTAATAAGATGCAGCTGAGGAGAAAGACGCCACTGGATGGAGACTCACTGAAGCAAATGGAGCAAGGAGCGAAGCCTCGCGAGAAGACAGCATGGGCACGAGAAGAATGTGGGATGCGAGAGCTCATAAAAGCGCATGCCGAGAGCTTGACATGGACCCACACGCCCAGACCTCTGCAGAAGAGGAAGGAGCCGGCGTTATGTAGGTGATGGCCTATGCTGTAGCCAGGCCGAGAAATAAAGCTGCAAGATTTGGAAACTTGGACTTGGTTGCATCTGTCCCTAAGAAGGGCAGCTCATCAGAGAGAAGCCTGTCCCTGACAAGAGGAGGTTTGTTGGAAACCTGGACTTGGTGTTGACTAGACTTGGGTGAGGCATCCAGGGGACTTGGGCCGTCCTAAAGACTCTTGGTTCCTTGTCCTCTCGTTAAAATACCCCGTTTCTGTTAACCTGGTCCTGCCCTGCTGTGACTTGTTGGTGGATGAATCAGGAAGTGGCGGGTTTAAAGACAGGCCTTTCCCTTGTGAGGCAGTCTGAGATAATTTGCCTGCCTCTTACCTGATTACAATAGAATGTTACATCCTACTTTTCCCTTGATGTTGTGCACCTTAACTAGGACTTGGTCAGGCCAATGGTAATTTAACTCCCGTGCCTGTTTTTCCAAGGTCCAAATGGGTAATAATAAGCTTGACCAGGCCAGGGTGTTGTTTATGACCTTTTGCTTTGGATCTTATCTATGGCTTGGTCAACATATGCTAATTTAACTCCCTGCACAATTGTTCCAAGGCCCAGGTGGGGAATCAAAGATGGGCCAAACCAGAGTATGGCTGGTTATCCCATCATCAGGATTCATGATGGGAAAGGGGAGCAAAGAAAAGAGGATAAAAGAGAAATGTGCAGGGACAGGAGTTAGGGGAAGATTGGAGTAGTAGATTGGAAATTCGAGGTTTTGTGGCGGGAGAGGGAGAAGAGAAAGGATTTTGAGGTCAGATAGGACTTTTGAGGGAGTCTGTTTGAACTTCGTAGGAAGGAGGTGAGAACTGACTTTTGGAGAAGATCTGAACAGGATTTGAAAGGAGAGCTGATCTGGCTTTGGGCATCTGGAGCAGGAGCTGACAGTTTTGCTTCAGAAATAAAAGGACCCAGGAGCTGCTGAATCTTTTGGGGATCCCAGCCTTCCAGTCTTCAAAGGTCAGGAGTAGATGAAGGTAGAGAAGAGGCATTCATGATGAAGTGCCCTGGTGACCCAGAGCAGAGAATGGGTGAGAAAGAGGCCCAAGTGGAACCACGTGTTCGTTGTGGCGTTTTCTCCATACTGGCTACAATGACCGAGGACTGAAGACAAGGATGTGAACGGGCAGTCTCTGACTGAACTGCACTAAGACTGAGGTAAAGTCCATGTAGCTCCGTGAGGAGCAGAAGTGCGTTTTTTCTTTTTCTGTTGGGACACTTGTGAGGTAGTGGGTTATTAGACTCTTTTTAGTTGACTTTTTCCTATTTGTAAATAATCCTCTGTTTACCCTTACCACGAAAGTTTGATCTCTGGGCAACTGCTTGCTAAGCGAGGTAGAATATCATTGACGAAATTAAAAAGGGGTCACTCCCTCATGTGGTAACAATGCCTCTCTGTCTTGTTGCTGCAAATTCTGTCTTGTTGCTGCAAAAAAAGAAAAGCTGTCATCTAAGAGTTTATGGTTGAAGTGGTTAGTAAGTGTTCTCCGGAGTCAACACTCTTTGCCAGTGAAATGACATCTCTTCATCCCATTTCTTGGTCTTCTATTCTTAAGCAAAATCCTCATCTCAAAGCCCTTGAGATAGCGTTCCCATGACTCTAATTCCAGTCACACTCATTAGATGAAACACCTGCTAGTGTGAGCAGATCCAGTGGTGACTATGGGAATAACTTTTAGCCTCTCTTTCTCTTTCCTGGAAATAACAACACAGAGCTGAATTTTTCAGAAAGACATGAGAGAAGAAAATGAGGGTAATAATAATCAGAATCAGAGTTAGGTGAACCAGAGGATCAAAACCCATGAGATAACAACCAGGGAGATGTTCAGAGGTGAGAGTAGAAATCATATTTGAAGATCTGAGTGGTCAAAACTTGAATAAAATTTTGATGTAAGTTATTAGGACAAAGGCCAGAGACTTTTATTCTCAGTAGTTATATTATGAGATGGGAATATGAAGTTTGTCAGTATTAAAAGAAAGTAGTCAGAGATGTTAAAGTTACTGGGATTAGTAAGCCAGGTTAGGTGATTAAAACAAAAGAACAAGTGGTCATGAATTGGGAGTTAAACCGGCCAAAAGATGTTAGATGGTTTATCTTCTGAGTTGATCTTTTTTTGGACATGGAAGATTCTGATTCTGCAGGTGCTCAGGATGTGCATCATAGAAATCATGCTGATCAAGAAACTCAAGAGATAAGCTTCAATCCTAGCTCTGTCCACACCAGGGTGTGACTTTAGACAGGTAATTTAACTTCTCTGAGTCTTAATTTTTTCATGTGAAAATTGATAAAATGCTAGTCTTTGGGGAAGAGGAAATGAAAGAATATGTACAAAGTCTCTTTGAAACACTAAAACACTGTGTACTAGTATCACCATCCCTTTTAATTGAGCTCTCCGGTTAAAATAATGAATGTTCCAGCAGAGAAACAAGCTACATTTTCCTAAATTGCTTTTATTCTCAGCTGTGTAAGATTATCTCAGACTTCTACATGCTAGATAAGGTTGACAACTTTGTACATTGGTCAGGACTCATTTTTAAGTGACAGAAACATAAAATCAACCTTACTTTAGTGAAAGTGAAAGTCTGTTGCTCAGAGAACAGGCATTACAGAGATGTTGCTAGATTCAGACATGGCCCAGCTCATAGGCTCAGTGGTATTGTAATCTCTTTCTCTCCCCACTTGGCTGTTTCCCTCATTGGGGTCTTGGTTCCTCTCACACCACTGCCTTGCCATACTGTTTCAGCCCACCAGCCTTAGCAGGAGGCATTGCCTCTCCCACTCCCCATATTCAGTTTCTAATTTCAAATCCAAGGGAAGACTGGGATGCTCACTAGCATGGCCTGTCCCCAATTTCTGGTTGACATGTTCACCCTGGAACAAATAGCCTGAGCATAGACATCTGTCCAGGAGCCACTGAGCTGGGCAGGCTTTTGTGGGATGTATTTTCATGCCTCTCAATGACTTCCACGGGTGCTTTAGATGTTTCCAATCATTCTGATATAGTAATGGCTCCAGACCTATTCTTATAGTACTTTGACCCCACTTACCTCATATCTTCATGTGAAGTGCTTTGTCACAGGTCAGACTGGGAAAAATATGTCCATTTGTCACCCAGGATGTGGGGTACAGAGAAAATGACATGGTACGAAATATACTAGCCAGAAGCTGAACTGTGGAGTCTTCTAAGTATCACTTGTGTAAAATTATAAGTGAAGGAACACTTTCTCATCACACTTGGTCAAACCAGAAGTTCTTTCCTATTAAGAATATGTTTTATAATTCAGCACGTACAATTATAAATGCACTGTATATTTTTTCCATTCTTTGATGGAAATCACATAAAGTTTATTATAACTTCTGAGTTTGTGGCCTACACTTGTGGTATTTTTAGAATTTGTAATTAGTTTTAATTTCTCTTCGTTTAGTACTTGTGTGCCATGTGCTTCCCTGGTCACCAGGGAGAGACAAGTAAACACAGCCTACTCTGTGGACTTTAGGCAAATGTAGCTGCCATTTCATGGTGCTCTGTATTGACTAAAAACAAACACACAAACAAAAAATTACAAGTAACCCAGAAACTGAGTAATAGAAGGCAGCGAGAACAAAAGAGAACCATATTGACCCCACTAACAAAATAGATAAAACAACAAATAATAGAGAGTAAATAATTCAGTTTACAAAAGACTGTGATCATAAGCAGAGACTGTCTCTGGGTATGAGATTGGATTTTGAATGGCTGCTCTATCTAGCTCTTGGAATTTTATTTTGTCAATTTTATCTTAATGAAGTCTATAAAATAATGGTCAGGAAATATATAAACTGCAAAATGCTACCTTTCTGTACACAGGAGTGTATGCAATGGGGTGAATCAAGAAATGTTGTAAACATTATTACGCTGGTAAGAAATTTTCAAGGGAAAAATGAAATCAGAATTTTTCACTCAGCTTAAAAGACGTAAGTTTACAAAACTCTCCTACCACCACATCCAGCAGTACAGAACTTACCACAGAAAGAAGCTGAAAAAGCCAGAGATGCTTCTCCATTTAAACAAAGATATCTTCCAAGTAATAAACACCCTCAGCTGGTATTTTGCAGACTGCATTAAAGATAATAAATCTTAAATTCTAGCATGTAATGAACTTTAAAATTTGTCACTGCCAGGAGATCCCTCAGAAGGATTAAAATTTTAATCCTCTGAATTCCCTCAGAGGATTAAAATCTCTGTTCTAAGAAATCAGCCATTTTAAATGCAGATAGTGAGGGTGGTAAATGGTCAAAAAGTAAGTGATCTATCATTTGACAACAAGTGGAAAGGAGACTTTTTCTTTGGCTACTCTTGTCTAAGGCTTTTAGCACTTCTAGATAATATGGCTGGAAGGGTTGTAGGTTATTACCAAGGCCATGTTGTTTATTATTTGTTTTATGTACACAGATAAATGTGGACATGAATATCAATGTAGATATGGACATGTAGACATAGAGATGTACATATATGGAAGAACTAGTGCACACTTGGTCTTACATTAATATGTTCCAGATTCCTACACACACACACACACACTTAATTTGAACAGTAAATTTTTTTATCCCATTTAATGAATTTAACTAATTTTACTTAACCTCTTTGTTAACATTGCAAAGTTCCATGCTCAATAACACCTCCCTGCCTCCAGTGAATTGAAAAGATCTTGAAATAACACCCGGGTTTAAACTCCGATTCTCCTGCTTGCCAAACCAAAAATCTCATGAAAAGTGCTTACTCTTCAAGTTGGTAAAATAAAGAAAAGAAAACTGATGCCCAAGGCATCTATGAAGAGTAGTTGGTATGAAATTTGTGAAGCTCCTATACCAGAGATTCACTATGCTCACAAAGGGAAATCTTTTGCCCAGATTTTCCTCTAAGAGGGACTGGTCTACCATGTTTGTTCTGCTACCTCTTATATTAATTTGACCTTGGGTGGCAGCTCACCTTCTAGAGTCAAGGAGGAATTGACCCTAGTCCTAAGCCTTTGCTGTCAGGCAGTCAAGCATCCTCACCACCAAGACTCAGCCTTCAAAATCATTCTTCCTACATTTTATCCCATCTGTGTCTCTTTCAGTCATGTTAGTAGTGTTTCTATTGATATAAACTTCCCCAGTCTACGGCCATACCACCCTGAACGCGCCCGATCTCATCTAATATAAACTTCCCCAGACTTGTCAATCTCCTGCACAATTCTCAGGGCTCCAAGTTGTCAGAAAACAAGTGGTCAGATTTTTTTCTGAATAACCATATCTCTTTTCTCAACTTCTGCTGAGATGATTTATTGGATGCATGAGTTATATGCTTTACCTCTCCAGCGAATGACTGTCTAGCTATATCCTTGACTGTTTCCAGAATGGATTATCAAGATAGGTTGAGAATCTTCCAAGTCATAACATATTGCTAGTTTCGTCTTAGCATTTTCCCCTCAAGTTCAGTTTCTTTTCTTTCATTTTACTTTAAACAGTAAGGACAAGCCAAGGCTGTACCTTCAACAATTTGCTGGGAAACCTCTCACCTAAATATCCAAGTTTATTGCTTACAAGATCTACTTTCCATCCAACAGAATACAATTCAAAAGTCCTCTGCTCCTTTATAACTACATTCATCTTTCTCCCAGTTTCCAGGTACATGCTCCTCATATGTATCTGAAGATATATATGTTGTAGACAGAATATTTGTGACCCTTTTCCTACTACCCCCTCCACCAGGATCATATATTTAAACCTTAATCACCAGTTGATGGAGATCAGTCTGGAAATGGTTTCTTGGAGATACTAGTTTTCTGAGTCATAAGGGAGAACCCCCATGGTGGGGTGAGTATCCTGATAAGATGAAGAGGGACTAGAGCTCTTTCTACCATGTGAGGACATGATGAACATCTGTAAGCCAAAAAGAGGGTACTCAGCAGCAAGTAAATCTGTCAACACCTTGATCTTGGACAGTCTCCACAAGAACAAGATACAAATGTCTGTAGTTTCAGTACCCAGTCTATGGTATATTCTTACTGTGGCTTGAATTGAATAAGGCAACTTCATAAAAAGCACCTCTAACTTCATATTTCTAGAAACATTTTGTTCATAATGACATGTGGGTTCTTTAAACAATAGAATCTTTTTCTATATTGCTTCTATTTTATTTCTGAGTTCTTACCAGCCTTTCCTTTAATATTCATATGTCTACCAACATTTTCTTCAATGCGATCAGGTTTTTCTTTATCATGCATTCAAAAATTCCTTCAGCTTTTTATTTGTTATCCAATTCCAAAGCTACTTATACATTTTTAGGTATTTGTTGCAGCAGCACATCACTTCCAAGAACCAAAATCTGTTCAAATTTCCCAGGAACAGCATAACAAAGTTCCATAAATTACACAGCATATGCAACAGAGATTTATTGTCTTCATTTCTGTATGTTGAACTCTAACATGAAGCTGGTACCTTCTGAGATATAGGAAAGAAGCATCAGTTCCAGGCTTTCCATCGTGAGTTGTAAATGTCTATTTTCTTGCTTCCTCACCTAGCTTTCCTCCTGTGCATATACCTGAACCTGAATATCACCTGCTAATGAAGATAGCAGTTGTATGGGATTAGGCACTCATTCTACTCTGGTATGACCTAATCCTTACTTAACTAAACCCATCTACAGTAACCCCATTTTTTGGAAATAGCATTTCCCCAAAAAAGGTCACATTCTGTGGCACTCAGTCAGGTTAGACCTCAATGTAAGAATTTTGATGCTACACAGTTTAACCCATAACACCTCCTTCACTCTCGAGCCAGTTTATTGGTACTTAGTGTTATAGAATGCTGTACCAGGATGGCACTTGAGATATAGGTTACTGATTTACAGTTGTTCATTGACATATGGGATTGCCTAGATTGGAAAATCACTCTCAGCCATTTGACTTGTGATGTTTAGTGACAACTAGGAATCTTTCAAGAGCAGATGTTGAAATAAGACAGAGTCCCTAGGTAGACACGAGTCCCTGACCAGCCACTTATGTGTGAGCAGTAGCTCTGAGATGTGAATAAACTGAGGTCTGTGGGTTAGGGTAAGAATATAGGGCAGAGGGCGCAAAATGCACACACTCAGCCACACTAGGAGAAGAGCAAACAGAAAGCTATGGAGTTCTGTGATGGTGGAGTACTTAGATGAAAAGTGGATGAGAACTTTCTGCTCAGGTCCTTCAGGACAGCACTGTGATTTCAGGCTCCATGAAGTTATGTCCTGCTGTTAGCCCTGCTCTTGGAATCCAATAGGATATCTATTTCTGTCCAAACTCCTGCCTGCCCACCTTCCACTAAAGCAATAACAAAGATAAACCTACCTGAGCCAACACAAATACAATCCTAAAGGCCCAATTAAACCAGCATCTATTTCATGGGTGATAGGGTAGAGGGAGAATTCCAGGGAATGCAATGATTATATATATATATATATATATATATATATATATATATATATACATACATATATATACACATAAATATGTAAGCAACATAATGATTAATTAAAAAATTTAAAAAAAAAAGAATTAACAGCTCTCCGAAGTATAGTCAGAACAAAGATGTTTCAACTGAAAAATTTGTGAGTTGTTTATCAATAATGTTGATGTTATTGAATCATCTGAAACCTTGTGATTTTAAACCATGTGATTCTTAAGATTTACTGATTTTTCTGACCACTGATCATTGATGGGGCCACTATGTAAAGGAAATCCAACATGTGGCATATTTTTCCATCTGTATTTAGAATATTTTAGCAAAGACCCAATTAAAAATTATTTCTTAAAAAAATAAAACCCAAAACCCTAAGCTGATTCTCACATTTAATTTCCCTACCCCACCCTGTCCCAATAATTGAGTCAAGATTTAAGTACACAAAGCACATGTTAATTAACAAGTGCTTTGTTTTCAGAATTATTGGTGTTGAACCTCCTTTACTTCTATATGGATTTAATGAATTAAGGCACATTAGAATTTAGTTTCATTTAGTCATAAGTCCTTTGGACAGTATGAAGCTTGGTGTAAGTATAGGGGACCTTTGTATTTTAGAAACTCTCATTTTCTAGTTATGAACAGAGACAAGGAGGTCATCACAGAGCAGTAGCTTTCTTTCCTCTAATCTGCAGTAGCAAAGGTGGGAGAGGAAATTAATGAGAGAAAAGAGATGGCTGCTGTTGCTAAGCAACCTTTGTTGGCAGAAAATGTAAAAACAAGACTCAAAGAGCTTCAAACAGGCAAATATCTTAGAGAATATTTATAATCCCTGAAAGATCTGTTTCCAGACTATTCTTTTTTAAATTGAAACACTTAATCATTCATTTTAGAGATGGTTGTCATAATTACATAAAATTTTATCACTTAAAGCTAATTTTAAAGTGTCACTGATAAGTTCCAAGTATTTGCAGAAGACACCTTTAATTTTTTTTTATTTATGTAAAACTAAGTGTATATAGTTTACACATGAGTATCATGTTCCTCCACAGCTGTAGCCAAATAAAGCAACTCCCTGGAGCTATTATAGCCCTGAATATAGAAGGGTAGCATCTATTTACATAATTTTGGTCTTTAATAAGGTGACCAAGTCATCCTAATTTTCACAGATCTTTCCCAATTTTCATCCTGAAGCCCTGTTCCCCAGAAATCCCTCAGTCTCAGAAACAGTGGTTGTGCAATATCTGGTTATATTATTATACCTGAGATGGATTTGGAATGACTCCAAGTGTAGAGTGGTCTTGGAAGATGTTTTCTTCGCACAGCTGTACTTTGTATCTGGATGTATCCCTGGCAGCTGACTTGTTTGGGCTTAATGGGGCTCTGCTCACCCTCGTGGAGTTCCAAGAGAGGGTAATTTGGTAGAACCCACTGGCAGTGAACATGAAACTGACTCACTTCTCCTCCATTTAAGTTTCCTTAATCTGTGTTGTTGGCCTGTATCTTAAGACTGAAATGTCAATTTATTTTAGGCTCCTAGATGACATATAAATGCAATAGGTTCCCCTCAGAAACATCTGTCATGATGCAAAACAATTCCAACTAGCATGGGTATAGCAGGGACTTAGATTCAGAGGAAGGGCAGTATTAGAGCATGTGAAGTTTGGAAGAGAAAACCTGTGGAACTGTCTTATGTTTCCCAAGAAGGGGTACTATATCATGTCAATCAATTCTCTCACATAAATATGGAAGCTTTTTCCCAAATTACTTCAGCCATCAAAGATCAGATGCGTAGTAAGTTGACAAACTATGTGTCCATCTGTCCCTAAGTTTCTTGGTTGGTTGTTACATGACAGGGCAACAGACTAGATCAAAATACTGATTAGGCAGGAAGACAGAGAGTCATGGAGTGAGATTGCCAGAGGCCGATCTGCTCACCACTGTGAGATCCAGCCCTTGTTTTATAGGGTTACAGGTAAACATGTTAATGGATTTTTAGCTTTAGGGGTGGAGTGAGACTGCTGCTCAGAAACTGCCATATTTTCTACTCACAGTCTCAGTCTTATCAGCAAGGCATTATACTGATAGTTCCTGGGAGTCAATGCTAGTAGGGTACATATGTATATATTTTTAAAATTTATTTATTTTTATATATTATCATATCTTTGTATTCCCTGGGGATCACCCACCACCTTCCTTCCCTAACTGCTCCCTCCCCCGCCCTACCCCGAGTTGTGTCCTTTGGTTTGGTTGTTAGCTTGTTTGGAATATTCCTCCTGGCCTTTTATTTTTCCTATATCCCATATATTAGTGAAACCTTTTGGTTTCTGCCTTTTTCTTTTTGACTTGTTTCTGCTAATATGATTTCTTCTAGGTACATCCATGTTACCATAAATTCATCAAATTTGTCATTTTTAATTGATGAGTAATATTCCATTGTGTATTTATACCACATCTTTTTCATCCATTCACCTGTTTTGGGACATTTGGGTGGTTTCCATTTTGTTGCAATTATAAATAGTGCTGCAATAAACATCCAAGCACAGGTTTCCCTTTGTACCCACATTGAGGTCTCCTTTGGGTAGATTCCCAGAATAGCCATTGCTGGGTCAAATGGTAGTTCCATTTTCATTAGCTTGAGGGTCCTCCACACTGCTTTCCATAGTGACTGGACCAATTTACATTCCTACCAGCAGTGTAAGAGTGTTCCTTTCTCTCTACATCCACGCCAGCACTTGTTGCTGGTTTTTTGGATGGGGCCATTCTTACTGGTGTGAGGTGGTATCTCATCATGGTTTTGATTTGCATTTTCCTGATTGCTAATGATGTTGAGCAGTTTTTCATGTGTTTGTTGGCCATTTGGACTTCCTCTTTGGAGAAGTGTCTTTTTAATTCTCCCCATTTTAACTGGGTTTTTTACTTTGTTAAGTAGTGTGAATTCTTTGTGTATCTTTGTTATCAGACCCTTATCACCTGTATGGAGGGCAAAGATTTTTTTCCCACTCAAGCTGGGTTTCTTTTCTTTGTTGTCTCTTTTACTGTATGGAAGACTTTCAGTTTGAAGTAGTCCCAGCTGCTTATATTTTCCTTCATTTTTTTTTTTTTTTTGCCATCTGTAGATGTGTCCAGAAATGGATTTCTGAATTGTAGTTCATGGAGGACACCCATTCATGATAAAAGCTCTTGAAAAATTGAGAATCAAAGGAACTTACCTCAACATAATAAAAGCCATCTATGACAAACTTACAGCTAATATCATCTTAAATGGGGAAAAACTTAAATCATTTCAATTAATGTCAGGAACCAGGCAAGGATGACCACTCTCTCCACTACTTTTTAACATTGTACTGGAAGTTCTAGCTAGGGCAATAAGGCAAGAGAAAGACATACAAGGAATACGAATAAGGAAAGAAGAACTGAAGCTGTCATTATATGCAGATGATATGATTCTTTATGTAGAGAACCAAAAAAAAATCTACAGAAAAACTTCTTGAAACAATAAACCAGTTCATTAAGGTAGCCGGTTACAAAATCAACACATTGAAGACAGTAGCTTTCCTATATGCAAAAAAGACAATCAGGAAAGAAATTTAAAAAACCATCCCATTTACCATCACACCAAAAAAAATTGAATACCTGGAAATAAGCCCAACAAAACATGCAAAAGAACTATACAAAGAAAACTTTAAAATTCTGCTAAAAGAGATAGAAGAAGACATAAGGAAATGAAAAGGCATTCCCTGCTCATGGATTGGAAGAATTAACACATCAAAATGGCCATCCTACCAAAAGCAAGCTACAGATTCAATGGAATACCTATAAAAATCCCATTGATATTCTTCAAAGAGATAAAACAAAAATTACTGAAATTCATATGGAATAACAAAAGCCCTCGAATATCAAAAAGCCTCCTAACCAAAAAAAGAGAAAACGGAAGTATTACTATTCCAGACTTCAAATTATACTACAAAGTCATAGTAATTAAAACAACATGATAATGGCACAAAAACAGACAATCAGACCAATGGAACAGAACCGAGTTCCCTGAAATAAAACCACACATATACAGTCAACTAATCTTTGACAATGGAGTGAAATAGTTACATTGGAACAAGGACAGCCTCTTCAATAAATGGTGCTGGGAAAACTGGACTATGACATGCAAAAAATTAACCAAGACACTTCCCTCACACCATGTCAAAAACCAACTCAAAATGGATAAAATATTTGTAAGTAAGGCCTGAAACCATAAAATACATAAATACTTATCTTTCATCAATTCCCCAAGGACTGTTCATGCCTCCAGATGCATGTTTATTGTTCTGGGGTGATCAAGTGTCCTTCAAGGCATTTCACTATCACACACAGTGATCTGTGTTGGTAGGTATGCACCTTTCATTGGTGCCCCATGGCTATCCACCTCCATGTACACTCTTATTGGCCCTGGATGTTTATGTGCTTTGCTCTCACTTATTCAGAGGAGACCAGAGAAAACTATCTTTTGTTCTGACTTGCTATGCATTCCTTAGCAGCCCCACAATTGGTTATGTGATCCAGTTGGTTACATGACCAATTGACCAGTATCCTATGTCTGGATCACAGAATGTTAAGGTGTAGTTAGCTATGGATCATTTCAAACTGAACATGAAGTTGAAGTCCAGGAAGCAGACATTGTAAGGAACATGGGGTACTCAGGCTCCTTTTCCCCTCTCCTCCCTCATGCCCCCATACCATGCCCCTGTTTCAGCCCCCTTACCAGTTCCCTCCCCATGATCCTCTACAACAGCCACTTGTGGCCTTGTTTTCTTCCCATGTTGCAATATCCATAGTGGTGTCATGTTAATGCAAAAAACATTGGGGAGCTTGAGGAATGGGCAGACACACCTATTTTTACAGATAGCTGGGCTGAAAAGCCAGAGAGCATGGATCAGTCACATATATAAATAAAGAAACCTAGCCTGAAAAGCAAGGCATAAAAAGGGAGATTCACAGGGCTAGGAGTTTCAGTTCAGTGACTACCTACCTCCTTGCCTGCTGGTCTGCTTGTGTCTCTGATTCCCCGATTAAGCATTAGAGGCATGTTAAATATACTGAAGGTTCTGAAATTCTGTCTTCCTGAAGCAACAATGAACCTATCTGGCCTGGGATGGTTTCATAACAGGCATCTGAAATGAAGAACTAGTTGAAAAAATGAAGTAACTCAAACTGATTTAATATAATCTAGTGGGAACAAGGCTGGAAAGTTATTATACTTGGTACTCATGTAGATAAGAATTATCAGGTAAGAGATATCTCTTTGACTGAAAGAACACAAATATGAGAAATTGTATACAATCCAAATACACCAAATTTAGACAGACTAACATGAAGTGATCCTATTGCATGAAATATGGCAATGGGTATGTACTAAGAGATTTACAAAAAATCAAGTCTTGCTCTGATAAATCTCTGAGCTGTCAGTTCATGTATGACAGGAAACCACAGCTGAACGCATCATGTGCATCTGTTAAACTAACCTGTGGTAACTCTCACTCCTTGAGTGCTAAGAAAATCCACAGTAATTTGTGTTGGTGTGAGCTGATGGTAAGAGACTAATAAATAAAATAAGGATGCACACTGATAGCAGATTCACTAGCATTACAGCTGAGTTGTAAATTTGTGGAACAAAACTCAGTTGTCAGCCATTAATACATCACTAGTTAAATGAATAGACTTGTTTGTTAGGTTGATGCTAAGGAGGGATAATTGTGTTGTATTTTTAACAAGTACCGAGAGAGTTATAAATGCATTTAAAAGAAGACATGCGATTTTTGCAGGTAGAGAAAGGTGAATAAAAACTGAGAGAAGCAAAATGACAAGCAAACGCTTCACACACTCTTTTCTGGGTAAACAAGGATGTCAACTTCTGGGTTGTCTTGTTTAAAGAAAGCAATCTATGCACTGTGTCCCATAACACCAGAAGAAGAGGTGGTACTAGTGCTTTCAAAAAGATTATAAAGAATTCTAAAATTTTAAGTTTAGTTCTCTAAGTTCAAGCAATATTCCACCAATAACAAGTCAAGTAGTAGGGGAACTTGGAGGAGGTTTGGAAATAGCTTTTCTATTTCCTTAGTTTTGTCCCCAGATCCATCCACAGATATATGGCCTTCCCCCTGGATTCTTAAGGGCTGTCATGTGGTTAAGCATGCAGTCAGGAGAGTTTATTCTTCTTGCACCATCTTTCTTGTGCACACATGCATGAATGCACACTGCACACACATGCATTCATGCATGCGCACACACACACACGCACACACACACTTTGATCTGTCAAACCCTTTGATTTTCTGCTCGCTACATCCCAGATTCTACCTCTTCTCTTATTTCATCTTGGTGTAGCACATCACCAGCCCCTGTTCCACAGGGTTGCTAGAAGGTGGGAATGTTCTTGTTCAGATCTTGACCTAGAAGCATCTCACCCCTACAAACACAAGACCTCCTGGGATGTCCTCAAGTTAGGTCATATGCCTTGTCATGTTAAGAGTGTCTGCTTTTCTTCCAAACTTGAGACACAATACCAAAACCTTCCTTCTATCCTTGAGCCCCAGGAGCCAACAGATACCAGAAAAAGGAAATGAAACTTAATGAAAGAATTTGTGCTTTATCTTCTTTCAAGTGGTTGAATATATCATGAACAAAGGGATTGGAAAGGCTTATAGATAGAAGTAGAAGTCTGGATCAATAAGGAAGGATAGAATAAGTGGAGGGATAAAGGGGAAAAAGAAGGAAAAGACAGAAAAGAAAGCAAAGGCAAAGAGAGGCAACAGCCTTTCTCCTGGGCTGTGGAGTAAGTATGTCACACAGATGTATGATGTGTATGTAGCAGGTGTGACATAAGCTCTTTCAGGACTTTTGTATTTGCTGTCCCTTCTTCACTCAGTTGTCATTGTGTTCAAAGAGTCATTTCCTGACCACCTCAGAGCCCTTATCCTGCTTTATTTCTCAGCTGTGGACTTACCACCTTGGACACATTGTTTAGTTATCTGCTCATTGTCTATTTTCCCACACTAAATGCAAGCTCTGTGTTAGCAGGAACTTAAAGGTTTTGTTCAGTACTGTCCCCAGAACAGTTCTTGGCAACATAGCGGAAGCTCCATAAATACTTGTGGAATTAAAATGTGGGAGACAGTTCTCTTTGTGGCTTTATTGATGACTACAGGATTCACTCTATTTGGTTTAAAGCAAATAATATGAGAGCAAGGCAGTAGGACAATGGTGAGTGGTCTGCAGCTGAAACAATAGGCTTCAGAACCAGCAGATGCTTCCTGGCAGAAGTTTCCATCCTACTGCCATCAGTGAGGGAGATCCCCAACTACCTGTGGAGTGAATAACTCAGAGGAGCAACCTTTCAGACATAAATCTTTAAATGAGCAGGAGTTATTGGAGATTATCAGTTAACCACAAACAGGTTGAGGTCACAGGGAACCCTGCTCTCTGGTCCCTGCTTCTCCCTATTTATCTCCAGGTGAGTGCACATCTTAATCTCACTGACTGCAGCTTAAAGTCTCTGCAATAATTTGAACAGACATAATCTGTTTGAGAGAGTTTTGAGATCCTGGAATAAAGAACAGGTGACACAAGAATGGACAAAAGAACGGAATATGGGAGTGGGAGAGAGAGTCAAATAATTTAACAAATGGAACATCTCACTTGGGGTTTGGGTTAATGTATGCAATGCCTTGTCTGTTCTCTCATAATTCCCTCTGACTGCCGCAGAGAACCTGTATGTTATCCAAAGCAAATATTTCAGTAGATGAAATCTAAGCAGAACATATTAGCACTATAAAGTGAGTTCTAATAGGTTTTCCATGCCAGGATTTGAGACTTTTGTGGTGATGGAAAAGCAATATTTTTTAAATGAGCAGTGTTTTCTCTCTCTAAATCATTTTTAAATAGATCTATACCTCCATCCCAATCAGCTTTGTTAGCCTGAAAAATGGAATTAGAAAAAAAAAAAATCTACTATACTATCTGATACAAAGAATCTGGCCCTTTTCTAGTTGTTTTTGTCATTTTTAGACTTTATTTATACCCTTGATCATATACTTCCTCTCTCCCCTTAGCCTGCAGAATTTTCATACCTTGTCCTTAGCACTAATGGACATGGGGAGTTTGGCAGCTCTGCTATGCTCCCTCACAAGAAAGCATGTCCAGGACAGAAAGATCACCAAATCAAAGATTGACTGAACAACTGGCAGAGGAGGGTGACGGCTTTAGGATGGTTTCATTTTTAGTTATTATTGATAGACATTTACCATTTTCATAAAATCAAGGTGGAAGGGTTGTATTTTTCTGCAAATTCAGAACATCCTCTTAGTGCAAAGTCATTGATCATTGAACTGAGTGAGACTTTTCTGTCATTGTTTCTGCTACAGATTTAAATTCAGCCCTTTCCAGCACCTGATCTGTCCCCAGGACTCTGCTGTGTAACAGGGAGGGGTTCAGTGAAGAAATGCTAGAACCTGATCCTTCAGCATTCCTGAACACTTCTCCACATGGCCATTGCCCAGGAATGTCCTAAAATACTTATTGCCAACTCAATCTTCTCCCCTTCAATCTGCAGTCTATTTCATAGCCTAAGTAGCTTCCCAAAAGCAATCAGAAAGGAGTGGTTATGATCCTTCTTGAAATCTTCCAGCATCATCCCCTATGTAACAGGGGATAAAGTAAAAAAAAAAAAAAAAAAAAAGAATTCATTGTTTTATCTCTCACTTCTCTCACTTAGAGCTCCAGTTCTGATGGGCATTCTACCTTCCTCAAATATACCTGCCTGTTTTCTATCTCTCCAAACTTCATATCTGGGGCTCTGCATATGCTACATCCTCTGCATTGCTGTTCTCACTTCCTTCCTGGGCTCTCACCACCTGGGGAACCCCTATTCATCCTTCACTCTCCAGACCAGATTAAGTTTTCTTCTACATGCTCTTATACAAGAGCTTTAAAGTCAGATGTAAATCAAGAACAGGTAAACCAAGTAGGTGAAACTGGCCTACCAGGAGCAATTAGGAGACATAGGGTTGTGGCAAACTGGAGAGTGCAAGCTCCTGCTAATGGACAACTCCAGACAAGTATTGCCACAGTGTGAGGAAAAACAAGCCCTCCTCTGCCATCTTTTCTGATTTTAAAGAGAACCTATGGCAGTGTGAAGCATTCTCCCAAACTTACATAGTACGTAGTGTAATCAATAAAGTTCTATGATAAAAAAAGAAGTAATCCATATTTTAATGGAAAATGCCTTGATATTTATGATGCTAAGTAAGCCCAGATGGATACTATGGACCATAAGGTGAGGCTCCAGTACAATTCTCTTAGTTGTCTTCCCTGCTGGACTAGAGGAGCTAAAATCACAGGGGCAGGAACATATCTTGTTAATTGTTCTAGATCATTCATATGCTGGACTGTAATCTGGCAATTTGGTCAATGCTCAAAAAATTCTGATTGAATGAATAAAGGATACATTTTTGTTTTGCAAGGTGTTGTCTCTCAACTCCTGAAATCACCAAGGACTTTGTTATCAAATCTTAAAACTTTGTTGAAAGGAACTGACCAGTTCTATCACCAACACCTCCTTCCAAATTCCTCTTGCTTTTATTTCCTGGAATTGATGTTTACTCAACTGTGGTACTGGCTTAAACACAAGCATTTAAGGGATTATATCTTCTTCCATGATCAGTTTGGATCTTTTCAGAACCAATTGTCAGGAAGAAGTGGGTAGTTTCATAGATGAGTGTAGTTCACAGACAGGCTGCTGGCTGGGGGCTGGGACACTCACAACTTGTCTCCCTGGCCTGAGACTTCAAGGTCTCTCCATATGCATGAAAACATGCTCACCTGGGATGTTTCAACCCATCTTGAATGGTTTTAACACATCTTGAATAGTGTCCAAACGTGGGGGACCCCACACTCAAGACAGGAAACTTACCTCTTACAAAAGAGGCTATTTAAAGAGGCTATTTACTATTTGCATGGTATTCTCTGCTTATGCATATTTTTCCCCATTTCAAGTCCTTAGAACAGTCTTGTTTCAATGACACAAAGGAGACATTTGAGTGAGGGTAGTAAATGTGGACCGCACACCTCCACAGCTATTAGTAGCAGCAGTAGTGGGGGAGGGGGTGCCTCTAAAGTGTGACCCTGGAGAAGAACTAAAAAGACACTTCTCCAAAGAGGAAATGCAAATGGCCAACAGGCACATGAAAAAATGCTCAACATGACTAGCAATCAGGGAAATGCATATAAAAAACACAACGAGATACACCAGTAAGAATGGCCCACATCAAAAAAAAAAACAAAAAACAAAAAAAAAAAGCAGGCAATATGCTGCTGTAGAAGTGAAGAGAAAGGAACACCCTTACACTGCTGGTGGGAATGTAAAACTGATCCAGCCACTATGGAAAGCTGTGTGGAGGACCCTCACACTAATGAAAATGGAACTACCATTTGACCCAGCAATGGCTGTTCTGGGAATCTACCCAAAGGAGACCTCATTGTGGGTACAAAGGGACACCTGTGCTCAGATGTTTATTGCAGCACTATTTATAATTGCAAGGACATGGAAACCACCCAAATGTCCCAAAACAGGTGAATGGATGAAAAAGATGTGGTATAAATACACAATGGAATATTACTCATCAATTAAAAATGACAAATTTGATGCATTTGAGATAACATGGATGTACCTAAGGAATCATATTAGCAGAAATAAGTCAGAAAGAAAAAGAAACCAAATGGTTCCACTAATATATGGAATATAGTATATGGAATATAGGGAAAAAAAAACAAAAGGCAAGGGAGAAAAGTCAAAGCAAGCTAACAACCAAAATAAAGTACACAGCTAGGGAAGGGGGTAATGCATAGGAGCAGTCAGGGAGGGGAGGTCGTGGGTGAACCCTGGGAAACATAAAAATGTGAAATATATATAAATAAATTATTAAAAATAAATAAAGTGTGATCCTAAGGTCATTGTTAGAAATGCCCATGCCCAGACATCCTATCATCCCCCAACCTCCCTGCCTCTCAGAGTGAGGTTTTAATACCTATACCTCACAGATGTGCTCCTTACAGTTTGGGAAGACTGGCTAAGGTGAGGGGGAAACTACGGTAGGTTTTGCCCTTCTTTGAGGTTGCTTTGTAAGTTCTGGGTTTATTTTGTTAAGAAAGATGGTGTTTTCCTTTCCAGTATTTACTTCCTGATGCACGGTCTTGCTCAGCATAACCTAATAAAGCACATCTGGCCACTTGGTTCCGAGAACTTGAACTTACCACAGTCATTTCAGCTCTGCTGCTCAGCCACTTCCACCTGAGACTTGGGTGGGCTTATTTTTGTCAATAAGGACAAGCACAAGGGCCTTTAAGGGACCATTTCTTGGTCATCCCTTTGCCTGTTTTCCTCATACCCAACAGCAGGAACGGACTGTTCAAGTGCATCAAAAGAGACATGTAGTGACACTCCGCAGGGAAGCAGGTCTTCACTAAATAAACAGCTTCATTGTTTCCCTGCTCTGTGGTGTGTTGACAGCGTGGGAGGCTGACCAGCTCTGTTGACTGAGAACCAGAAAGGAAAATCAGGGAAAAGGGAGCTGGGAGGTTGGCTGGGTTCCCAACTCACTGAGCAGTCTGCAATGAAGTCATCAGGGCCCCCCCCGCCCCCCCATAATGTACCTCATGAAGAGAAAACAACATGACCCAGCGCTGTAAGCTCAGGATGATAGAGTCACAGATTCTGATCTTCAAAGGCAGTTTGCAAGTCCAAAATGTGATGTGTCTGTTATGTAGAATAGAAATGAGGAGGGGGTTCAGCTGTAGTTAAGTCATGTATTATTTGTGGAAAATATTACCCCAGGCTTAGAACAGGTTTTGCATCTTGCCCTTGTCACGCTGGTCTATGAGTCTGAGTAAGTTGGCGGATCTCAGGCAAGTCACCCAACCTCACGAACCCTCACTTTCCTTATTGTGAAATAGGAACTGGGTTGGGGGTGTCAGGTAGCCTCTCAGCTACTTTTGACCTCTGGACACTGCCTTTTGCATGTCTGTGAGATAGTGAGAGGGCAGCAACCTCCGCTTAGGAGCTCCATTTCTCATTTTGACTTCTCCCAAGGACCTGTCAGAGTTGAGGTGGTTTCTTATCAGACACCACAGAGCAGAACAGGTTAGACAAACACTTCTGGGGTACCTTTAGATATCAGTTGAATTGAAAGCACTATGAGACTATAAAACAATTGTGAAATATTACCAAGTTCTCTTTTTTCCTACAATGAAATTTTTATCACCTTTTTTCTTGGTAATAGTAACCAAGTTCTTGGAAAACACTTTTTCTTGGCGTTTTGCAGGAGACCAGGATATGTGTCTATTCAGCCTCCTAATCTGCCTTCTGTTTATTAACTCAACCTTGAGACACAGCCTTGCCATCTCTGCAGGAGTCTGTTTGGTGACTGAGCCTCTTTCACAAAGAGGAGAGAATTTTACTCAAAGAAGAGAAATTGGGGGTGCAAGGGTGCTGAGCTATGGAGTAGAAATGAATCTTGAGGAAAAAACTATGAAGGCAAGCACTCAGCAGTAAAGTGAACCCAGGGTGCCATTAGGTGCATAACTTTAGTCTTTTTTTTAAACCAATATCTGCTTTATTATTATTATTTTTTTACATCATTTCAGTCCCTGGAGGTCACCCATCACCATCACCTCCCCTCCCCGCCCGCTCAAGCTGGTCCCCTCTCTCCCCTTGTGTAGTTTCATTTGTTTGACCATATATTAGTGAAACCATTTGGTTTCTGTCCCTTTCTATCTGGCTCGTTTCTGCTAGAATGATTTCTTCTAGGTACATCCAGGTGTCTATAAATTCATCAAATTTGTCATTTTTAATTGATGAGTAATACTCCATAATACTCCATTGTGTATATATACCACATCTTTTTCATCCACTCATCTGTTCTGGGGCATTTGGGTTGTTTCCATGTCCTTGCAATTATAAATAGTGCTGCAATAAATATCCAAGCACAGGTGTCCTTTTGTACCCACATTGAGGTCTCCTTTGGGTAGATTTCCAAAAGAGCCATTGCTGGGTCAAATGGTAGTTCCATTTTCATGAGTTTGAGGGTCCTCCTTACTGCTTTCCATAGTGGCGGGACGAGTTTACATTCCCACCAGCAGTGTAAGAGTGTTCCTTTCTCTCCACATCCACACCAACACTTGTTGTTGCCTGTTTTTTTGATGTGGGCCTTGTTTTGATTGAGATAGCTGGGAAGGAAATGGCATCTGTCTCAAGGGCTTTCTTACTCCACCCTAAATCCAAAACTGGCTGATTAGAAAGATGCTCTGAATTATTATGAGAAAAACTCTGAGATCAATCATGCTTTTGTCCTCATTAAGCATCCTTTTAGTGTTTCTTCAGAATTTGAGGCTGTCCAGTCACACAAAGTACAGAGCAAGGAAGGCCCTAGTGATGCACTTGAGCCCATGCTTCCAGGATGGGATGTGCCATTTTCCTCCTCTTCCTTCATCTCTGTCTCCCCTTGGGTGTCCTGTTACCACTTGAGCACAGCTTGCCTCCAGGCTGGAGAGTTGCCTTCTACTCTAAAGAAAGAAGCAAACAGATGCTCAGATATCAACCAAGACATAGCCTTGGAGGAAATGGTCAAGAACCTGCCACTTCCTTACCTTTCTAGTTCCTGCTGATTAAGACCCAAGAGACAATGTGTCACACAGAAGGTATAGATTACTGTGGTGTATAGGCTGGATCCAGGAAATATGTTAGGGGCTTGATTAAGGAAGACTTTTCTTTCTTAACATATTGGAATGGAGACAGATTAAATACTTTTAGGCAGGAAGGGGAAAGATCATATCTGTGTTTTATTGCTAAAAGAACTTGTCGAAAATCAAAGTAGTGATGGAAAAATATGGTGGTACCTATAGGATAGTAGGAGTGGGGTGGGGAGAAGTGTATGGTTCCTGAGACCTGGGAAGCATCACTGATTATCTTGGTGTTTGGAAGTATCAAGAGGCAAGAGTCCCAGTTTGCAGTTTGGAGAAATGGTTGATACAGAAACTGTTCACTAAAACTCTGAACACAGATGGAGAAGTTGTTTTATTTGGGTTTTAGAGGCAAGGCATTGAAATGATGATTTTAATTTTGAATATAAAATTCTGAGATATCCAAGGGACTTTCAAATTCAGATGTTTATTAGATAGTAACATACATTTTTCTGGCAGAAAAGAGTTTAAAATTAGAGTTTGTTGAGATGGGGGGTTGTTGAGATGGGGAATGGTTGAGATTGCCCAGGCAAGGGATACAGAGAGATGGCAAGTAGAGGCTCAAGCACCATGCCCTAAGGAACACATGTTAAAGTCACATCATGGAAGGAGTCCTGCAAGGAGAGCTGAGAAGGCAGGGGTCAGAGTGGGAAGAAAATTGGGAAACTTGAGTGGAGGTATACTCGAGTCAAATGTGGCTAACAACTTAAGAAGTGATGTGTTGATAAATATGGCAAAAAGGTGCTTTTTGTCAGATAAGAGAAGAAAAGACAACAGGATGATAGAAGCATTTAATACACTAAGGGAAGAAATAGAAAAATATAAAAAAGAAAGCATCAATATGCATAACCTAATCAATGAACTGAAGAATGAAAATGAATCCCTAAAAATGAAATTTAAGAAGACCCGGATTTAAAGGTTACAATAGATGAGCTCAAAAATGCAGGGAAAAACCATGGAAGCAGATTAGATGAAATAGAAGAACGAATCAGCACACTTGAAGATACAGAAATAGAGAAGATGAAGAAAGAAAAAGAGAGGAAAAAGTAAGAAGATTGAAGAAAAGCACAGAGATATGCCAGATTCTTTAAAAAAAAGAAACATAAGAGTAATAGGAATCCCAGAAGGAGAGGAGAGAGTCATGGGAGCTGAAAGGCTTTCTAATACAACAATAGAGGAGAACTTATCAAATCTGAAGAAAGAAATGAAAATAGACATACAGGAAGCCAAAGGACACCAAACTACTTTAATGAAAGAAAGGCCCAGCAAGACATCATCGTTAAACTTCCAAGAACCCAAGATAAAGAAAAAATAATGAGTATGGCTAGAGAAAAGAAACTGATTATCTGCAAAGGAAAATCCACTAGACTGACTTCAGATTTTTCTGAAGAGACACTCCAGGCAAGGAGAGAATGGAGTCACATCTACAAAAAAACTCCAAGAAAAAAAGTGCCAGCCAAGAATATACTGCAAAGCTATCCTTCTTCTATGAAGTAAAAATTAGAACCTTCTCCGAAAGCAAAGTCTCCAGAAATTTGCTAACACTAAACCCCCACGCCAAAAATTTTTTCATGAGGCCTCAAGATCAAAATCATAAGAAGAGCATATAAAACAAACAAAAAAGAAATCAAATCAAAACCCCACAATGACCACCAGGAAACTGTTAGAATCTCAAACATCAATAATCACCCTAAATATCAATGGTCTAAACTCAGCAATCAAAAGACAAAGAGTTGCAGACTGGATCAGAAAACAGAACCCAACATTCTTCTGCCTTCAAGAAACACATCTGCTCTCTAAGGATAAGCATAGACTCAAGGTGCAGGGCAGGAAAACTACACTACAAGCAAATGGCCCCAAGAAAGCAGGGGTTGCCATTCTTATATCAGACAGCAGACTAAAAATTAAGAAAAGCAACAAAAGATAAAGATGGCCATTACCTAATGGTTAAAGGGTCAATTCACCAAAAAGACATAACAATCACCAACATATATGCACCTAATGAGGGAGCACCAAAATTCATAAAACAACTGCTAGTAGAACTGAAATCAAATATTGGTGAGAATACATGTGTGGTAGATTTTAACATGCCATTTTAACTTGACATTTTAACATGTCTCAACAAAAGACATATCAACAAAACAACAACTACACAAAGACACAAAAGCTTTAAAGGAAGATCTAGACCAAATGAACCTAATAGATATATACAGGACACTGTATCCCCAAGGGAAATAATACACTTTTTTTTCCAAATGCACACAGTTCATTCTCTAAAACTGACCATATATTAGGCTACAAGACAAACCTGAATACATAAAGGTTAAAATAATACCAACCTTTTTCTCTGATCATAAAGGCACCAAATTAGAAATCAACAATAGAAAGAAAATAAGGAGAGTAAATACTGCATGGAGACTGAACAACAGGCTTTTGAAAGATCAATGGGTAAAAGAAGTCAAAGAAGAAATGAAAACCTACATGGAGGCAAACAACAAAGACAACACAACATTCCAAAATGTGTGGGATGCAGCAAAAGCAGTATTAAGAGGAAAGTTCATAGCAGTACAGGCCCAAATAAAAATAATTGGAACAGCCCAAAGAAATACTCTAATCTCCCAACTTGAGGACCAAGAAAAGGAGCAACAAAAAAATCCAAAACCCAGCAAAAGATAAGAAATAACAAAAATAAAAGCAGAGATTAATTAAATAAAACCAAAAAGACCATCAAGAAGATAAAACTAAAAGCTGGTTCTTTGAAAAAATAAGTAAAATTGATAAACCCATTGCAAGGCTTACAAAGAAAAGGAGAAAACTCAAATAAACAAGATCATAAACAAAAAGGGAGCTATTACAACAGACCCAGAAGAAATCCAAAAGATAATTAGAGACTATTATGAACATCTATATGCAAACAAATACAACAACCTGAAAGATATGAACAAATTCCTAGAACAATACAGTCATCCAAAATTGAACAAAGAAGAAATAGAAAACTTAAACAGGTTAATCACAAGCAGTGAAATTGAGGCAGTCATCAGAACTCTGCCTAAAAACAAGAGCCCAGGTTCAGATAGTTTCACAAATGAATTCTACCAAACTTTCGAAGAGGAACTAACACCAATACTGTTAAAAGTCTTTCAAAAAATTGAGAAAGAAGGAAAACTACCAAATACTTTCTATGAAGCAAATATTACACTAATTCCAAAACCAAATAAAGATAGTGCAAAGAAAGAGAACTACAGACCAAACTCCCTAATGAACACACATGCAAAAATTCTAAGCAAAATCCTGGCAAACCGAATCCAACCTTGCATAAAAAGGATTATCCATCATGACCAAGTGAGATTCATCCTAGGGCCACAGGGATGGTTCAACATCCAAAAATCTATCAACATAATCCATCACATCAACAAAGAGAAAAACAAAAACCATATGATCATATCAATAGATGTGAAAAAATTATTCGATAAAGTTCAGCATCCTTTCATGATGAAAGCCCTAGAAAAAATTGGTATAAAAGGAACATACCTCAACATAATAAAAGTTATATATGACAAACCCACAGCAAATATCATCCTCAATGGGGAAAAACTGAAACCATTTCAATTAAGGTCTGGAACCAGGCAAGGATGCCCACTCTCTCCACTCCTTTTTGACATAGTTCTGGAAGTCCTAGCTAGGGCAATAAGACAAGAGAAAGACATAAAAGGAATCCAAATAGGGAAAGAAGAAATAAAGCTATCATTATGCGCAGATGATATGATACTCTATGTAGAGAACCCAGAAAAATCAACAGATAAGCTAATTGAAACAATAAACCAATTGAGTAAGGTAGCTGGATATAAAATCAACACACAAAAATCAGCAGCATTCATATATGCAAAGAATCTATCAGAAGAAGAGGAAATTAAAAAAACACCCCATTTACCATCACACCAAAGAAAATTAAATACTTAGAAATTAATCTAACAAAAGAACTGAAAGACCTATACAAAGAAAACTATAAAACATTCTTAAAAGTAATAGAAGATGATGTTAAAAAGTGGAAACCATTCCCTGTTCATTGATCAGAAGAATGAACATTACCAAAATGGCCATACTTCAAAAGGCAATCTACAGATTCAATGCAATTCCAATAAAGATCTCAATGACATTTTTTAAAGAGATAGAACAAAATTACTGCAATTCATATGGAACAACAAAAGACCCCAAATAGCCAAAACCCTTTTGACAACCAGAAGAGAGAATGGAGGTATTACTATTCCAGACTTCAAACAATACTACAAAGTCATGATGCTTAAAACAGCATGGTACTGGTACAAAAACAAATAGACCAATGAATCAGAATTGAATACCCAGAAATAAAACCACACATATATGGTCAACTAATCTTTGACAAAGTGGCAAAAAAACATACTCTGGAACAAGGATAGCCTCTTCAGTAAATGGTGCTGGGAAAACTGGATCAAGACATGTAAAAAATATGGACCAGGACAACACCCTCACACCCTGTACAAAAATCAACTCAAAATGGATAAAAGACCTGGAAGTGAGACCTGCAACCATAAAATACATAGAAAAAAATCTGGGCAAAACCCTTTATGAATTTCACCTCAGAAATCCATTTTGGGAAACAACTATGGCTGGCAAAAAAATTAAGGAAAACATAAACAGCTGGGACTATATCAAACTAAAAAGTTTCTGTACAGCAAGAGACAATAAGCAAAACAAAAAGGAACCCAAATTACTGGGAGAAAATTTTTGCCCTCCAGACAAGTGACAAGGGTCTGATAACAAAGACCCACAAAGGGCTCCTACAGTTCAATAAAAACAAAGCAAAAAACCTAGTCAAAAGGTGGGGAGAAGACCTACAAAGACACTCACCAAAGAGGAGATACAGATGGCTCATAGGCATATGAAAGAATGCTCCACAACACTAATAATCAGGGAAATGCAAATTAAAACCACACTGAGATACCATCTTACACCAGTAAGAATGGCCCATATAAATAAAATGGACAAAAGGAACTCTCCTACACTGCTGGTGGGAGTAAAAATTGGTCCAGCCACTATGGAAGACTGTGTGGAGGACCCTCAAACAATTGAAAGTGGAATTACCATTTGATCCAGCAATCCCACTACTGGAAATCTGCCCAGAGACATGAAAACATAATTCAAAAGGACACCTGATGTGCATGTTTATTGCAGCTCTGTTTACAATTGCCAGATTTGGAAACAAACCAAATGCCCAAAACTGATGATTGGCTGAAAAAAATGTGGTATATGTACATGATGGAATACTATGCATCAATCAAGGAGGATAAACATATGTCATTTGGATACATCAATAGATTAGTACACATGGGAATAAGAAACAAGAAGATATACTAGACAAAAAGATATCATTCCCACTGTCATGGGATGGAACATGGATGGAACTAGAAAGACTCATATTAGCAGAAATAAGCCAAAAAGAAAAAGATAAATACAGGATGCTCTCATATGAAGGATATAGGGAAAAACAAACAAACGAATAAGAAAAAATAAAAACAACCAATGGGACTGAACAATGGAGTGAGAGAGGAGGAGGGAGAAGAGGGTGGGGAGGCGAAGGGCACAAAAGAGTAGGATGGTTAACAGGTGTTAGGAAGTGGGAAAGTCCCAGGGTACACAATAATACTATATCTGGTATTTATGTCGCCCCCCGCCAACATCACCTTGCATATCCTTGGGTGTGTATTCTTTTGTTTGAATTTTAGAATCCACTTACATAGAAAATTCTTTAAGTTATTATTGGAATGAACTGCATTATAAGTTTATTTTGAGGGAGAAATGACATCTTTCCAACAATAACTATTCTCATTCATAAGCATGTTATATCTTTTTAGTTACCCTTTTATATTCTTTTCATATCTTTTAAAATACTTTGTGTTTCCCTATGCTAAGAACTAGCACATCTTTTATAAGGTGTATTCCTAGACAATGTTTAGTTTTTATTGACAGTGGGAATGATATCTTTTTGTCTAGTATATCTTCTTGTTTCTTATTCCCATGTGTACTAATCTATTGATGTAGTATTTAGGAGACAAATCTAATTTTCTTATTAGTTCAAATTTCTTTAAAATTTTCTTGGATTTTCTATTTTTTTTAATTAATTAATTAATTTTTTTCCTTTTTTATTTTGTAATTATTGTATAATTTTGGTTATGTTTGTATTGTACTCCTTATTCCCCACTTCACCTCCCCTCTTTCCCCCTTCCCCCTCTGTCACTCCAACTCCTCTAGCTGCAAGCTGTTGGTTCATGTTTGGTCCACTAGTTTTTCTTTTTCTGGAACAATGTCCTTTTTTCCTGGGTGCAGATTTGCATTCTTGGACAGCAACAGATGAGGCTACTCAGATCTCCATGAGCAGTTGAGGCTGAGGCAGATAGTCAGGTTTAACACTTTGGGAGATTGTTGTAGAGCAGATGTGGTCTGCTTCTCCAAGATGGAGGCAGTTTTAGAGGTGTGGAGGGACTGAAACCAGAATGCAGCAGGTTTAGGAATGAGTGGGAGGAAAGAAATCAAAGGCATACTTTGTTTTACTGCACTTCGCAGATTGCACTTTTTGCAATTTGAAGGTTTGTGACAACCCTATGTCAAGCAAGACTTTTGGCACTTGATTTCAAACAGCATGTGCTTACTTCATGTCTCTGTGGCATATCTTGCTTATTCTCCCTGTATTTCAAGTTCTTTTGTTATTTTTATATCTGTTATGGTGATATGTAGTCAGTGAGCTGGAATTTTTACTGATGTAAGTATTTGAACTGCACCCTTATAAGACAGAGAACTCAGTCAATAAAAGGTGTGTGAATTCTGACTGCTACACCGCATCTCTCTCCCTGCCCTGGAGTCTCCTTATTCCTTGAAATACAACAACATTTAAATTAGGTCAATTAGTGACCCTACAATGCCTCAATATGTTTGAGCAAAATGAGTCATATGTGTCTCACTTTAAAGAAGAAACGAGAAATAATTTACTTAGAGAGGAAGGAGTGTCAAAAATTTGGCCAAAAAATACATCTCTTGTGCCAGATAGTTAGGGAGACTAAAAGTGCTACTCCATGAACATGCAAGTGACAGCAAAGCAAAACACCTTATTACTAACATGGAGAAAGTTTTGGTTACTGAGTAGGAGATCAAACCAGCCACAATATTCCTGTAAGCCAAAGCCTAACCCAGAGCAAGGCCCTACTTTCTTTAATTCTATGAAGACAGTTGAGGAAGCTGCAGAAGAAAAATTTGAACATGATTTATGAGATTAAAGAAGCTATCTCCAGAATATAAACATGCAAAGTGAAACTGTAAGCTGATACAGAAGCTATAGTAAATTATCCAGAAGATCTAGTAGCTATGATGAAGGTTGCAACACTAAACAACAGATTTTCAACGTAGACAAAATAGCTTTACATTGGAAGAAAATGGATTATCATACCTAAAGAAAATCAATGTCTGGCTTCAAAAACTTTAAAGGACTAGTTGATTCTCTTGCTAGGAGCTAGTGTAGCTGATAACTTTAAGTTGAAACCAATACTCATTCTCTGTTCTGAAAATCCTATGGCCCCTAGGAATTATGCTAATCCACCCTGCTTGTGCTCTATAAATGAACAAATGAAAGAACAACAAAGGATAACCACATTTAAAAAGTGTCATGTTGCTATCATGCTTCCTAAAACAACACAAGTTCTCTAACTCATGGATCAAGGAGAGATTTCTATTTTTTGTAGTAAATTATATTACCTGAAATAATATCAGTTTATAACTTTATATAGGTTTCAGGTGTACAAAATTATAATTTGATATCTGTAGATGCTAATTATGATCAGAAGTCTAGTTTTCATGCATCACCATACAATTGACCTCCTTAACCTAATTAACTCACTTCCATCTTCTTTGCCCTCTGGTGATCATCATTTAGTCATATAATCTAACTGTTTGATTTTATTTTCTAATTTATTTTTCCTTTTAAAAAACATTTAAAATGGAAAATTTTTAAAAAGGAAAATTTCATTTTTCTTTTAAAAAACAATTCCTTTTAAAAAACATATAAAGGTACACTGCTTTATATTTTAATCACTATATAAACTACATTGTGATCACCACCAGAAATCTAATTTTTAGGAGATATTTTGACTTATAATATTATTTATATATATATATATATATAGTTTGTGTGACTATAAATAGCATGGGCAGTGATTCTTCTGATAGATCTCAACAAAGTAAATTGAAAATTCTGGAAAATATCTATCATTTTACATAATATCAAGAACACCATGGTTTATGAGAGGAAGTCAATATATCAACATTAACAGGAGTTTGGGAAAAGTTGCCTCCGACACTCATGGTTGACTTCGAGGGATTTGAATATTTCACTGGAGGAAATGGCTGCAGGTATGGTCAAAACAGCAAGAGAAATAGAATAAAAGAAGAGCTGGAGATGTGAAAAAGTGTTGCAATCTCATGATAACCCTGCAATGGATGAGTTTAGTGTGGATGAGCAAAAAAGTGAAATCTACATTTAATGAAGATTCTGTGAAAATTTTTGCTGACAACTAAGGAAGAGAGTTCCTTTGCAAATAGGATACTAAAACACCTTTTTTGGTTAAGAATTGATTACTTATAGCTATTTAGGTTCACAGCAAAATTCAGCATAAGGCACAGAAAGTTCTTGAGCACATGAGTATCTTTGAAGAAAGTATAGGTTCTAGCATCTTGTTTTTGAAATCAATATTTAAATAACTCAGTTGAAAATGTGCCATCTGAGCTTATCAATGCCAGTATAAACTAATTAGGCACCTCCTGCTTTGAAATGGATGACATAAAAAATTTTTTAAAAATCAGGAAAATAAGTCTGACTGGAACATGGAAGAAATGCCTGGTATAATCAGAGGTAGCACTCCAAGCTGTGGAAATTAGAGAATAATAGGAAACCACTGCGGCTTGAATCAGGGCCAACAGCATTAAGCTATTTTTGGAATTTTCAGGATCCAGAACAAGACCAAAACTGAATTAGCTAATAAATATTAATCTCTTGTATTTGTGTGATAGAGGAATACCAAATTACTTAAAAGAGATTGCTTTCAACATTGAAGAATCATGTTCGATAAAGTCAAAAAGAGAATAACAAAGCTAAAGAGAATGCATGGAAAACAGGAGAAAGAGGAGGAGAATGGGAGACAAGGAGAGGAGAGAGCAGCGTTTTCAAAGCTACGGAAGAAGTTTCTAATAGAAAGGGGTAAATCTTATGAAATGGATGGAACCAGCCTTCCGTGATTTGATGGGCACCTTGAAAGTTAAGGGTGGGCACAATAGGGTTTCACACAGGCCCTTCAAAGCACTGAAGCAGAGCCCATGGCACAAGCCAAGGACATGACTGGCTTTGCCACGGTCTGCTGTCTGAGGTGTGGTGCCTGGATACCGAGTGGCGGTGGTTGCTTCCCACCCACTGCCCTGTGTGTGCAGTGGTAGCTGGAGTATGACACACTCTGAAAGTGGAAGCAGAGTTCCCATTCACCACCAGGGCATGCTGCATGTGGCTAGCCCCTTCCCACCTGGGTTGAAGTGCTGGAGTCCCTCAGGCTCTGGCTGCAGCAGCAGTGGTGGGAGTTTCCCACCAGCCAACCAGAGCCCTGTTTCTGGGAAGCATCCAGGCTGCCCTGCAGGTAGAGGTTGCAGGATGACACATGATGGCCCACCACGAGGCCCAGGACCAGCCTTGAGTACCAGTCACTCCCTCACCCACTGTAGGGCTCTTTCCCGGCTCCAAAAGCAGGCTGCTTATAGTCAGTGCAGCTGGTGGTAGGCCACAGCAGGTGGCAGGCATTTGACAACATACCACTAGTGGCTCCTCTTGGGCTCAGGCTACTGACAGAGGCTGACAGTGACAACAGGTGACAGTGGAGCCCCTGCCATGCCACCCACTGGGGCTGCAGTAGTAAGGTTGCCCTGTGCTGAAAGAGTTTCAGCACACGAAACAAGAGGAAGCCCTGCAGACCCTGGTTCAGGGCCACAGTGAGGGGACTGGGCCGGCTCCAGCCCTGGATACAAGGTAGTAGAGAGGTCCATTGAGTCCCAGGCCAATGAGTTGGCTGGAGCCCACCCTGTAGCACCTGCAATCTGTGTCCCAGAGCTGCTGCAGGCACCCGCTCTTTTACACCCAGCTGCCTGAAGGGATACTGAGTATAGAGTGTCTCCAAGCCCATTGAGGTCAGTTTTGGAGGTTTTTCTTCAGAGCCCACCAGCCCATGAGCCTGCCTGAAAGTCAAGGCAGTTTGGCTCTGTGTAGGCACCAAATTTTCCATATGTGACACCTGATAATAGAATGGACCAATCAGGTTCAAGCCCATTGGTTAACGATATACTTTAAAAAACAAGAATGAGGTAATTGGTACTTAATGGTCCCATCAGTCACTTAGGACTGATAATTGGTTCCATCAGTCTTGTAGTTTGGGGAACGATGAAAGAGGGTCTGAGGCAGGGCAGGAGCCAGGTTGGAGATTCTCTCCCTCCTCTGAAGAAAGAAAAAGAGTAAGCAACCAACCTCTAAAGAAAAAAGAAGCTTCCAGCAGCTGACCTCCAAAGAAAGAAGAAAGCCAAAGAACTTTTTAGAGCCCTGGCTGCTAACCTGCCTCTGGCCCTGCCCCTGACATGGCCTGATAGGAGCACAAAAAACCCTGGACCTGCGACCTCCACGAGCTGTTTGCTGTTGGTATAGGCCAACAACTCACAAAGAACTGTTAATACTGGTGTCTCTGACGTCACCTCCTGCTGACCACTGGTTACTGATACTACTTCTGATCACCCAGCACTGCCTCCAGTGCTGTTGCCTTTGTTCATGTTTGGTCTGGAACTTGGTACTGACCAGCCCAGCTCTTTGACTGTTGCTGTGGACTAGTGTGATGTCATCTCAGCAATCCCCGCTGCCACTGTAGGTTGAATCACAGCTCATTGCTTGTCAGTGTACCACGAGCTCCAGGCCCTCATCAGCAGGTCAGCACCATGTTAAGCAAGTAACATTTTCCTTGGACCCTCTGGACACTGTGGACACTATTGTTGAAGATAGTGGATCTCTTGTGGCCTTAGAAAGTCTTTGTTTTTCTGTTTGTTAAATAAACCCAATGTTGTTCTCTGAACCTGAATGATCTTACACTTGTGCATGGGTGAGAACCCACAGACAGTGACCTCTCCTCTACCTTGGCCCTGCCCCTTGACCTCTATAGCCCTGCTATAACCCTGTCTCTTAATATGGTCAAGACTCAGCTTTCTTGTCTATGCCCCGGGACATACAATGATGTGTCTGAAAATCAAATCTTCAGCTTGTCTGTAGCTCAAGTGTCTATAGCTCAAGTGCACATCCCTTATAGGACTACAACCTGATTTCCAGCTTTCTCCCTCTGCAGTTTTCATTCAACTACATTTACCAAGCAACTGCCCTGACCCTGTTAAGAGTGGAAGCAACAGATCAGCTAAAAGGGTGACAGCCACTCTGACTGAATTGAACTTTGTATCAGATTCTAGATGATTCTGAGTACAATTCATACACCACTGGGAAATGCTGCCCTTACTTTTCTGCTGCTTTTTTATGGAATCCTGAGGATGTGCATTTACCTGAAAATTTTGTATTGCACTTTCTTTCAAGTCAATCTGTGTCCAACAGGTGGCCCCACACAGGACTCCACACGGCTTAAGTTCCCTGCAGCAGAGCAGGAGAGAGGCAGGTATTGTATGTGAGGAACCGGACGGTTCTGAAACTCTTGAGTGGTCTGTAGATTTGATTAAGAATGGTTCCAGCATCCTCGGGGTAGACACATGACTGAGGGGGATACCTTGTGAGGAAACTGCATAGATGGAAATGTCTAAGATTGGATTCCAAGCCTACTACTTGCCCAACTAGAGTGTTTGGAAGCACAATGCACACCCAGGTCTCTATGGTTCCCATGAGTTCATAAAATCTAACTTGTTATTTTCAGCAATACCCCCGGAGTGCACTAAAACAACCGAAGAATCTGTGCTTCTGAAAAAAAAGTGTTTCCAGTTATTACCCAGAGGTTGTTGCTGCATGAAACCCTCCCTGAAAATTAATTAAACACTAACAGAATCCTTACTGAAAATTAATCTGTAACCTCATTTTGAAAAATTGTATTAAAAAAAATTTCTCCCTGCTGAAGAATCTTGTTTTCTTGCTATCAATCACAAGTCATCCTCCTTCCTCCTCTTCATCTTCCCCGCTGCCCCAACCCCATACACAGCTCCACCAGTACCGTTTTCCTTCTAATAGTCCATGCTTTCATTGTGCCTCAACTAATGCTCCTAATTTCCTTTGGTGGTCTCATTACTTCCCAGATTAAGTTTCCCAATGCACTAATATGCAAGCTTAAAATGATTTGGAAGCCAAGCTTGTTTTTTCACAAGGGCAAGATGCTTGTTGAAATAACCATGTAAGATTGGGTCTCTTTGAAGAAATGCCTTTTATTAGTTAGATTGATTTACTTCATGCTGAAGGTCAAGGTCAAAGAAACTCTTTGTACAGTGTCTCACCATCTCTTTATCTGCCTAATTTGAAAATAATAGCTCAACCCCAGTGTTTTGCTCTTTCTGGAAATCCATTTGCAGATATCATCAGCCTGCCTTGCTTGTCACCTCCCTGACTTGCTCAGATTTGAAGAGTGTTAGCAAAAGTGATTTTCTTAAGGAAAATTGAAGCAGCACCTGGCAGAGTGGGGGAGCTGACTGAGACCCTGCTTGTTGACCACACTGCTTTATTTCTGGGCAACCCCATGATCAATATTCAGGTCATTCTCTGAAAGGTGTCATCATACCAGAGAAATAAGAAGGCAAATAGGTTTTTTCGCTCTGAGATTACCATCATTGATGACAGACAAGATGCTTAACCCCCCAAAGTCTTACTATAAATGGAGGTAATAATAGCAACACTTATCACACATGGAGATTAAATAAGGCAGCTTGGGGCAAATGATCAGTGCAGTGACTGGGAATTCAGCACCGGGTGAGTAAGCTCACTACTTGACACTAATATGTCTTCTCCCAACCTCCGGAAAAGCCAAACAATCCCACTTGCCTCAGTTTGCCCACCTGTAAAAGGATGAAATCATTGAGTCGTATAGTGCTGTCCCTGGCATTAAGTGAATTAATGAAAATGTCTCAAAACAGTGTCTGACATAAAAAGTGCTCTAAAAGTTTTTTCTATTACTATAAAAGATCACTAGTATTTTCCAGCTAATGAGATAAGTTATGGTTTTGAAAACATTGTCCTAAACAATTGATGAACAGAGTAAAGATTTATATAGAAAAACTACTTAGAAGCTACATTCACAGAGGAAATAGACATGAGGGGGTTTTATGAAAAGAACATCTGCAAAAGGAAAAAGCCCCTGGTAATTTGGTTACCCTCATACTGCTCAGGAAGTCCTTTGTCCTGGGAGACCTGCACTAAGGGGAAATTTGATCTTAATTGGGGTTTTTTTAATCTGAAAAAAGAGGCTAAAGGAGGTAACTGTGAGAGGTATTATTTCTCTTTGGGGAGAGAAATTAATATAGCTGGGAGGCACATGAGACAACCTCCCGTACTCAATAATTTAATAAATTAGTACTTTGCTTGTGTTATAGAAGGTAGAAGTCACTTCAAAGTATGTTAAGTATGTTAAGGCTCTATACATGCTGATGAGATTTGAGAGACCACACATAACCACATTATGCCCCTCTAAGGCCTTGGCCAAAGCTTCTTTATGTTCATTATTGCCTTAATTTTTAAGCTTTTGATAGAACTTATAACCACTATTAAGTGTAAGATTCATGAGCTGTAAAGAGCTGGGTGCAGGGTTGCGAGAAAGGATGAGCGAGAGAGATTAACACAGTTAGACTGTGGGCTCTCAGAAACTTGGCTGGTAGCAACTTTATGAAGTTGAGATGGAGGAAGCAGCACAAGAGGGAAAAAAGAGAGAAGGATATCAATAAGAAGAAGGGAGTGAGATGTAAGGGGGAAAAACAGTTTTCTAGATATTAACTTCAGGTAAGGAAGAAAGCAGTTTGTGAGTCCTAATAGGTAGGAAAAAGGAAGCCTTGAGACAGAAAGAATGGAATGCTATATGGGTATTGAAAGTTATGTATGTGAACTGTTTAATGCCTTAAAATACTGCTAATATTAACTAAAAAATTGGTACTGGATTGTTTATTTGTGGAGAACAAAGCCAGTTGTAAAGAAAAGTACCAAAAAGATGAAAGAAAAACAGACAAAACTAGTTCCCTTTGGAAAGTGTACAATTTAAGGAGATTGTTATTATTTCCTGGAAATCAAAAATTCCTTTATGGGACATGAGTCAATTTTTATTAAAACTACACTAAACTAAGTTAACAACAAAAAGTTGTTAACTTTATGTAACACATGTAGTTGATATGCCTCCTTGATCCTGATCCTGAAGCTTCTTTAATTCTAAATAGGGTACTGCAATATTTTTAAATAGTAATAAAAAATACCAAAACACTAATTCAAAACATGTTCATTGCAGCACTATTCACAATAGCCAGGATATGGAAACAATCCAAATACCTCAAAACAGGTGAATGGATCAAAAGCTGTGCTCTATTTACACAATGGAATATTATTCAATCAAAAAAGACAAACTCCTGTTATTCGTGGCAACATAGATGGAACTAGAAGGAATCATGATAGCAGAAATATGTCAGAAAGAAAAAGAGAAATACTGGATGATCTCACTTATATGTGAGATATAGGGAAAATAAAAGAATAAGAAAAAGTTCAAACTAACAAACTGAAAACAGAACTAAATTATACCACAAGGAAGGGGGAATTCATGGGAGGGATGAGCATCAAGATTAAGATGATGGCTGACAGGTAATCTGGTGGTAGAACATCATACATACATACATACATACATATATATATGTGTGTGTGTGTGTGTGTTTGTGTAAATATGTGTGTGAGCAATAAAAAAACAATAAAAATGAATGAAAAATAAAAATGGGACTTGTATCTGGATTCCAATGCCATGTTATTCTACTCAATGGCAGTCTTGGTATTCACAGCAATGACAAGAGTTTTACATACAGTTTTGAGGTATAGATAGGCACCGTTTTAACTGCCTTAGTTGCAATAGTTCTTTGAATCCTCATGAACTTCTCTTTGTATCAGTTTGCTAATGTTGTCATAACAAAGAATCCTAGACAACAAAAATTTATTTTCTTCTAGTCTTCCGGAGACAGAAAGTCCTAAATCAAAGTTTTGCCAAGGTTGGCACCTTCTGAGGATCAGGAGGGAAAACATTGTTCTAGACCTCTCTCTGTGGTTTGCTGATGACTGTCTCCTCCTTCGGTCTCTGCACATCATCAATCTCTATGTATAATTCCCTTTTCACATGGTGCTCTTTTTATAAGGACATTAGTCATACACATAAGAAGCTCACTCTTCTCCAATATGACATTAACTGATTATATCTGCATTGACCCTATTTCTAAATAAAGTCAGCATCTGAGGTTCTAGGAGTTAGAACTTCACTGTATGAAGTTTGGAGGGACCACAATTCAGTGCATAATAAATAAGAAGAGGATAGTTCCTTTTTGCTTTATTTTATAGAGCTAGAAAAGCTAAGGAACTTTCCAAGGCCCCAGAACCAGTTTATGGAAGAGCTAGAATTCAAAGGCAGTCTGCCAGTAGAGCCAAATAACTATGTTCTACACTCTCTCTGGAGAGTAAGAGAAATAATTGCAGTTTTTTGTTTGTTTGCTTGTTTGCTTGTTTTTACAAAGTCAGGCAAGAGAACAGAGCAGACTTAAAAAACTCAACCTGAGCCTTCTCTCCTGTGGAGCCTACATTGAAAACTAGGTAAGGTCAGCTAAACAAGCAAGTTTCCGATACTTGGTTACTCCACTAAATTAGAAGGATGCCTTTTTCCTTGGAAAATTAGTTAGGAGCACTATGGACAGAGTCTGGAAGGAGAGAATAAAGGATCCAATATGAGCAGGAGGAGAAATGCTACCATTGGGGCCGCTGTCCCACCAGATAGGCTATCACCTCAAAAGGAGACAGATTGCATCAGGGGTTGTTTTACACAGTCACGGTGGCAGCCCAGAAAGTGGCATCCTGGGTTCTGGCCTCCCTGGGGAAACAGAAAAGTAACTTAGAGATCTGTGCTTTTGCTTTAAAACTGGAGCTTGGCTTTTGTTGGAACCTGGAAACTGGAGCTTGGACCACTGGTGAAAGGATAGCATGATAGAGAAACTTGGGATCTGAGTAAGCTGCTTTGACTCTGTAGCAGATGGAAAAGCTTGAGATAGATCTACATAAGCTGACTTCAAACCTGTATTGCCTAGAAAAATTTGAAAGCTCAGAAAAGCTTATAAACCTGGAAAAGACTTAGAAAACTTGTACTGCTGCCATCTTTGATCTTCTGCTTCATTTTGAAACTCCTGCTTCAAGCTTGGAGAAGGAGGCGTATTTGGAACATTTGGTCTTGAAACATGGAGAGCTTTGCTTAGGACTGACTTAAAGACTGAGACTGGACTGCGGATAAGAAAACAAGGGGCCACTCATGGCCTCAGTGATTCTTGCTTCTTTTCTTTCTTTGTTAATAAGTTCTGTTTTGTTTGCCTTTAACCTGGTTTGTCTGACAACTGCAGGCATAGGAGGTAAGAACTCTGGTAGTAGCCAGTTTAAAATGCCAGCCTTTTCTTTGTAAGTTTAGCTCCCTGCTTGTTACACAGTTTCATTTTGTCCCCTCATTTTCCAGCCCATGTTTTATCCAAGCACACTGTTGGTTTCACCCCCTTTATAACTTTGGCTTCATATAGTACTATTTTATACAAGAGAGACAGCAGTGGAGCTTCTGAAGAAGCAGACTCATTGGTGAGCAATAGGAGAAGGCTTGAGCCCTGGCAGTATAGTAGAAGCCCTGGAGAGCAGGAGAATGGGGACAAAAAAAAAAAAAAGCAAATTACAAAGGGTATTAACTAATCATGCTCTAGATTAAGGTTGGTAAATTTGAAATAGCTAACCTAGTACCTTTGGTATAAGAAAGATGAGGCGCTAATGGGGCATTTCTGGACAAAGACAAGACAATACCAACAGCTGAAAACTGATTCTTGAGCCTAGATACAGTGAAATAATTAAGGCCAAAAGGTATAAATTCCTGGGGCATAACTCCATTTTGGGCTGCTGTGCCCCACCCAGGTCCCAGCCAGTTAGTCCAACTCTGTTATGTTCCTCTTCTTTTCTCAGTTCTAACACTTTTCTCATATCTGTTCTTTTAAATAAATTTGTCTCTTTTTTGTTTGCCTCTTCTTGTTTTTCTGAGTCATCAAAGTTCCTGCCATGCCTTCATCAGACACCAACCCAGTTAAAACAAGGTAACAGCTTCCATAAAATATCTTCAAACCTAGTGCCCAGCATTGCAGCACAAGCTGTGGTAGTCAATTTGAAATTCTCTCATATTACCCACATTTTAGGATTATTTGTCTGATACTATTGTTTGGCAGGGAGATCAAATGGACATTAATGAAAGCAAGCCCCAACTGTCCAGAATTTCATCTGTTAAAGCCTTAGTAGAACTGAAGGGATGTTGTGGTATAGGTTAGAAATGAAAGAAGAGGTTGAATAGCCATTGATTTCAAAAGAACACTCCTGGTGGAGATTCTTTGCAGACATGCTCACATTGGGCCTGTGCTCTTGATACCTCCAAGGAAAAAGCCTTGTCCTGTGGGGTCTACCAGCTCTCCTCCAGGAAGTTGAGAAGCTGCTTCCAGGACCTACATGGTAGAGGAGGCAGGACCACCTCCACTGGTCAGAGCAGAGTCACTGACCTCATGGCATCGTGTTGATCACTCTGGCCTTGGAGCCAGATGTCCAAACCACATCTAGGCATTTTCCCAAGGACCTGAGTGAAAACCAAACCTTTCATTTGCAAACACAACGAGTCTCATGGAGTGTCCTGATGGTAAGACATATCTCAGTCTTAGCACTTCACCATTTTTTATATTAAATAATTTATTTATATATAAATTTCACATCTTTGTAATCCCCGGTGTTCATCCACTGCCTTCCCTCCCTGACCATTCCCACCCTCTCCCACCATTTTTTGATCATTTGAATCACAAGTTTCCAGAGAATTCTTTAACACTGTACTTTTTGTTGTTAAGGTGCCGTTGTTTGATATCCTTGATACACTGTTTTCACAGTATACGACTCCTTTCCTTGGTGAAATTACCTCAGGTTTCAACCATCAAAAGATCCCTAGATTGGGAGGTACCTCTGAGATCATCAAAATCCCTCCTACCACAGATAAGAATGGATATCTGAGGGGTGATGGAGGTCAGTCTGTGGCAGAGCAAGTCTAGGACCTCTGCTGGAAGAACAACTTCTCTTGAAGGTGACTTAGATGGCTGATTTATGGCTTTCCAATTGCATATTTAAACCAGAATTTCCTTTGACTTGTCTGCCAATTTCCTCAGTTGTCAAATGAGGGCTAACACGTAGCAAAGACCAATGAACCAATACATATAAAACACTTGGGATTGTTTCTGGCACATAGAAAAACAATAAATGAGACACCATTGTTGTTACTAATATGAGATAACAACCATTGTATGGACTTCCCTGGACAGCTATAACAAAGTACCACAGATTGGGTGGCACAAAACAGCAAAAATTTCTTCTGTTATGATTCAGGAGGCTGGGAGACTGAAGTCAAGGTATTGGGAAGATCATGTTCCTTCCAAAGGTTTCCGAGCCAGACCCTTACTTGCTATCCTAGTTCTGGCACCCCAGATGTTCCTGAGCTGCAGCTGCCCGACCCCAATCTCAGCCTCTTTGTTGATATGGCCATTTTCCTTCCATGTCTGTGTTTCTTCTCTCCTAGGAAAGACACCAGTCATATTTGATGAAACAGACACCTGCCTGCTCCTCTATAGTTTCAACTAATTGCACCTGCCATGACCCTTTCCAAATAAGGTCACATTCACAGGTGCCACGAGCTAGGACTTTAGTATGTCATTTGGGGGATACAATTCAATCCATAACAGTCATTGTCATTGTCAAGTCAGCAAATTTTAGAATGGGTATTTTCATATGAGATAGAAAGGAATCACTTCCTTCTTGTCTTAGCTCTGAACAGAACTATCTCAGAGTTTTGAATTTGAATTCATTTCAGTCAGAAAACTGATTCAGATACCATGCATGCAGAAATTTTAGATATGCTGGAAAGAAAGGAAAAAAGTGTTTCCTAGTTGTAAAGTAATGGTGAAGTCAATACACTAAAGGGGTTTTCTTGCTTCACTTCAGGAAGCTGAAAAGAAAACTCATCGGTAGAGTGGTTTCATTGTGACCCTTTTTTCTCTGGCCTGTAACTTCCTAGTACCCTTTGTTTGCATATCTAATTCCTTCAGAAGTTTCCTAGAGGAGAAATGACAACAAACCTTGGAGAAAAAATGATAGCTATGAAACTCTATCTTATCCCAACACTGAGAGAGACCATGAATATTTGTCTTTATAGTGGACAGAAGAGGGTACAGTGGTGAAACAGACACACCCATATATGTGTTCATAAATGTAAATACATGCATGTTGCTATTATAGTTCACATTGGAATGACAGAGGTTTGAACTGTGCTGGTCTACCTTTTCAATAAATGGAATGAATATATTTATAATTCCTTGTTATTTTCTAAATGACATTTTCTTTTCTCCAGCTTACTTTATTTAAGAATACAGCACATACACATAAAGACATGCATCATACACATATGTATTAGCTGTCTATCAGTAAGATTTTTGGTCAGCAGAAAGCTATTGGTAGCTAAGATTTGAGAGAATTACATTTATACAAGGATTTTAGATTGCATAGGGTTCAGCAATTCCAACAGTGTGAGTTATTTTAAGGTCAACTATTAGGTAAAGAATAAGCTGTTATCATTGTTTCCTAAATTGATTTATTTATTGTTATTGTTAAGAGTAGATACACAACTCTTACCAACAAATTACGAGGGAAATGAGTAAGAAAACAATTTACTAACATTTGATGATGATTTGAAATCCCCACTTCTATATGGCCATGTGTTACAAACTCTCAACAATTGACTCAAAAAATGTCTATTTCCTCCTCTGTTCTCTATGTCATGAAACTCACTAATTAATCATGATTTCTATGACTACTACTAAAATCTTGTTATAACATCATATTGGAGAATTACAAAGATCACATTTTTATACAAATTGGTGAGCTTTGGGGTGTTCATTATTTTCCCTTGAGTCATTTTGAAAGCCAGGATGCTGTTCAGGCTCCCATAATGACTTTTATATGCTATTGTTCCATTTCTCCACATGGAGAACAGATAATAATGTGAATCTAATTGAGTTAATATAATAAGTGCACTTTTCATGTGAGCAAATCCCTGGCGGGCTGCTGCTTTTTCTTTGAACATGAATCACAGGCTCGGAAATCTATAAATACCAAAGCAAATTTGCTGTGTATCCAAAGGAAAAAAGCTACCTTGTCATGTCTTATATTGTATTCAAACTTCCTTTGCAGTCAAGGTGAGATATTCACTTTCTAAATCTTTGATGGGTGGTAGATTGCTCAGTACTTTGAGACAGAAAATAAGTGAGCTTAAATGGATGACCAAATGTCCCAAACAAGCAATTTTACATCATACCCAAACTACCTTTTCAAAACATCACCAAAAAAATTCTCATCAGAGCTTTTTTGTTGATTTTTATTTTTGTGCCATAATAATCAATCTCTCATTCCTGAATCTTGCTTGGTTAAGTTGAACAAGCCACAGTGAAAAGAAATGACTCTCTTGTCCCTCAACTTCTAAAAATGGTCTCAGGCAAACTATCATTCCTTCCTTCTGCTTTCCTGATGAAGTCAGGAAATGGGATAATGCCTGCTCAGAAATGAGGGCAGCAGCATGAATTTCCTGTGGAGCCCAGTCCTTCAGGCTGAATCTGCATTACTTGAGCGGGCATCTGGTAGGACAGCCACAGACTGTGGAAATGGCCACCAGGACTTGTTCTCTCCCCATCACCTGACCACCAGACCACTTTCCCTAAGCTGCTGAAGTCCCTCCATCCTCATGCATTGATCCATTAACCAAAATTTCTTAATTTGACTGCTGTTCATCATATACTGCCCTTAGTGCTGGGAAGCCAAGCATAATGTGTCAAGGACAAAAATCTATTGTTCTCTCAGTTCCTAGAACTGGGACTTCTAGAACACATAGGCATTAGGCCCTTCAAACTTAGCATTCTGAGTCCCATAGGACTGAAAAATCAAGGGAAGGAGCATTTAAAATCATATTTTGACCTTCATCTGGTTTTGTGAGTGCAAGGGAAGGATTCAGAAGACAGGTAAGGAGAAAATAATGTTCCTTTGCCTAGTTCTTTTACAGACTCTGTAACCAACCTTCTGATGTCTGTGGGCATTGGAACTTTGGGAGAGGGGTTACAACCATTTCGATTCTTAATAGTTCATGTTGTTCTGCAGGTTTATGTTGTCTTCAAGCCTCAGATATAGTAGTAACAGGAAAGAAGAGAAGGGACAGTACCTTTTTTTATTATGGAATCTGCATATGATATACAGTCAGGAAGCTCTAAATACTTGTTCTTAAGAGACATAATTGTGACTGATTCAGCATTTAATTTG
Organism: Uropsilus gracilis; assembly: GCA_004024945.1. Classification (NCBI taxonomy): domain Eukaryota; kingdom Metazoa; phylum Chordata; class Mammalia; order Eulipotyphla; family Talpidae; genus Uropsilus; species Uropsilus gracilis. The sequence continues at coordinate 71,070 of PVHY01001703.1, forward strand.
GTGTGAATGTACAGATAGGTGTTAGCGCAGGTAACTCAAGTGGGAGCTACTTTTTGCTTCCTAAAAGGCACCTGCAAACAGCAAATGATTAAACCTAGGGCCCCTTTTCACACATTTAACATCCCCCGCTTATCCATGATATCCAGGATCATATCATCAGAACTATAAGAACCCTGGGGTAGTTCAAAACTTCTGAATCAAGCCAATCCTAAGCACAATGTTAAGTACAGAGTATAAGCTGAGAAGATATCTGGAATTGAAACCAATATTGGAAGAGAAAAATCTCAGGGGCTCCTGCTGAGATTCAGATCCCATGAGCCTGACTTAGTCTAGGTCTCCTCTAAAATACACTCCAGCTCTGCTCTCCTTAAACTTGCATTGCTCTGGGAGCACATAAGTCCCTCAGCCAGATCCCAAGCAATCTCTATTTACCTGGTAAAGTGTCTCTGTTGCCTTTTGGAAATGAAAGAGAACAAATCATGGGATACAGGCAACCAGGAGGCCGGCCAAGAGGTGGTCCTGCATGGTGGCTCCAGGCTTGGACTTGGGTTAGGCAAATCGGGGTGCAACCCAGGCTCTTTCACTCCCAGCTTTGTGATCTGTGCCGCTTGTGGAGTTTCCCTAACACTCATTTCCTGATCTATAAGTGTGAGCCAATGACCATGCCTATGTCATCAGTCTATTGTGAGAAATAATTGCTGCAAATGTTTAGCAGAGAGCCTGGACTTCAAATAAATGTTCCCTAAGAATATTCTTTAGAAATGCTTAATTTCATGTTCCTGGTCTCCAAGCTGATCTGTTCATCTTCTTAGTTTCTAGAATTCCTGTTTTTCTCCTCAATTATACAAGTTTATTAATTTGATAAAAGGAGAAGACACTTACAATGCCTCAGATTAACTTGTAAGAATTTGCACACTTGTCCCCAAGGGTTCCTGCAGGTGTTTAATAGTGTTGTTCACTGCTGTAGAGATCACTATGCAGCCAAGATAAACTCATTAAATCTTTAGAAGCATCTTAAAAACAGAATAAAGCAACAACAAAGGAACTCAAAGTTGAAGATCATGTGGTATCATTAATCCCTGTGCACAGTGTGACGCAACCCATGTAGCTGGTACACCAGCATAGTGATGGGACTTTTTAAGTGATTTCCTATAGATACCTCTGTATCTTCCTGGCACAGTCCAGATTATAGCCTTTACTCATTTTCCTTTTCAGCTTTGGGCTTCACTATTTTAATGATGCATTTGTCAATTTTTGTTTTAAAATAAACTAGAGGGTTTGCTAGACCTCCACTCTGTACTTATAACTACTGCCATAGACTCGACTAATATTGAAAGCACTTGAAGTGACTTTTCATTTTAACACCTGGTTAATCTGAAATATGATCCTGTATAATTTGTCACTCTTCACTCAACCTTTGCCAAATACAATATAAAATCTCTATTTCTAGAGCACCATGCTGTGTTCTCATTATTAAATCAGGTTGGAATCCCTGCCCCTCAGGTCACCTCTACTTGGCTATTCCTGCCACTTTTCTCTCTCTCACTCATTGCTCCAACTGGAGTGGCCAATACCAACATATACCAGCCTAAATTTCTTGCTCCCAGGAATGTGTGTTCTCAACCAACAATTAGAGGATGACCCAGATGACTCTCAAAGCTCCCCCTAGCAGGTTAAACGTAGACTGTGGTTTGAGTGAACACAAAAAATTTTACTTCATTGCAGGTATTTATAAGTGGGTTTGGTTCTATGGGTATCAAGAGCTATAAGCATAGGTTTTATGTTTGCTCTCATTTAATATATCATAAAAATAATTCTAAAAAATGCTAAAGACTGGAAAAAGTTTTTTCCTTTAAAATATTTTCTATGCGTGAAAGTCAAAAAAGACTGGTTCAAAAAATTGAAGTTACAGTGGTCCAAATTTTGTTTATGTAACTTATAGCATCCTAATATTTATAGTGTTAATATTTATGTAAATGCCTTTTAGGTTGTATGTTTTTGAGCAGAAATGAAATTATATTTGTTCATGGGTTTTCTATACTAACACTATAGCAGGTCCTCAATAAATATCCCAATCATGCAACAAATACTGAATATCTACCTGCTAGACAGCATTGTACAAGAATATAAGGAATACACAGATGAATATGATCAGGGTTGTGGCATCAAAAAACAAATGATAGGCTATCATTCAATTCCAGTACTCAGCATAAGGTAAGAGTAACTAGCATGATTGGAATAAAAACTTAAATGCTGGCAATTAAGAGAAGAGCATATGCTTCTGGTTGAAAACCTCAGTGAAACTGAAACAGTAATCAAAACCCTTTCCCATAACAAAAGCCCAGGTCTATGTGGTTTCACAAATAAGTTCAACTAGATGTTCAAAGATGAACTGATGCCTATTCTCTCTGAAAGAGTTTGAAAAAAATCTTTCAAAAAATTGAGAGGAGTACTACTAAATTCATTTTATGAAGCCAATATTATACTGTATCAAGATAAAACAAACAACACAAAAAAGAAAACTATAGACCAATTACCCCAATGAACACAGATGCAAAATTCTCAACAAAATTTTAGCAACTGAGTCCAACAATTTGACAAAAAGATAATATACCATGATGACGTGGTATTTAGTCCAGGGACAGAAGGATGGTTCAACCTTTGAAAATTACTTAGTGGAATTCACCACATCAACAAAAAGAAAGATATAAATCACATTTTCATATCAATAAATGCTAATAAAGTATTTGATAAATTTCACCATCCACTTATGATGAAGGCCTTTGACATTTTCAGGATAGAAGGAACACAGCTTAACATAATAAAAGTCATATATGAAAAGACTACACTCAATATCATTCTTTATGATGAGAAACTGAAAGCCTTCCCTTTAAGATCTGGAACAAAGCAAGGACATCTACTCTTACCACCACTCTTCAATATCATACTGGAAATTCTAGGTAGAGCAATTAGGCAGGAGAAAGACGAAGAATCCAAATAGGTAAAGAAGTAAAACTATCACTATTTGTAGATGATATTTTTAAATTTTATTTATATATAAATTTCATATCTTTGTAATCCCAGGGATTCACCCCTCTCCCCCTCCCCATCGTTCCTCCCCTTTTCCCACTGTCTGAAGTTCTGTGCTACAGTTTGATGCTTAGTTTTTTTTTTACTTTTCCTCATGGTTTTTGTTTTTGTTTTCCCTATATCCCATATATTAGTGAAACCATTTGGTTTCTGTCTTTTTCTTTTTGACTTGTTTCTGCTAATATAATTTCTTTTAAGTACATCCATGTTATCATAAAATCGTCAAATTTGTCATTCTTAATTGATGAGAAATATTTTATTGTGTATATATACCACATTTTTTCATCCAGTAGTCTTTTTGGGGGCATTTAGGTTGCTTCCAAGTCCTAGCAATTATAAATAGTGCTGCAGTAAACATCCGAGCACAGGTGTCCCTTTGTACCCACACTGAGGTCTCTTTTGGGTAAATTCCCAAGAGAGCAATTGCTGGTTCAAATGGTAGTTTACTTTTCATTAATTTGAGGATCCTCTACACAGCTTTCCATAGTGGTTGGACCAGTTTACATTCCCACCAACAATGTAGTAGTGTTCCTTTCTCTCCACATCCTCGCCAGCACTTGTTGTTGCCCACTCTTTAGATGTGGGCCATTCTTACTGGTGTAAGGTAGTATCTCATTGTAGTTTTGATTTGCATTTCCCTTATTGCTAGTGATGTTCAACAATTTTTCATGTGCCTGTTGGCATTTGTATTTCCTCTTTGGAGAAGTGTCTTTTTTGTCCTCCCCATTTTTGGATTGGGCTTCTTGTTTTGCTTTTGTTTAGTTGTGTGAGTTCCTTGTGGAGCTTCGCTATTAAACTCTTGTGGAAAGCAAAAATTTTTTCCCATTTGGTTGGGCTTCTTTTTGTTTTTTCTTTTGTTTCTTTTGCTGTACAGAAGCTTTTTAGTTTGATGTAGTCCCATCTGTTTATGTTGTCCTTCATTTTTCTGCCATCTGTAGATGTTTCCAGAAAGGGATTTCTGAATTGTAATTCATGGAGGGTTTTTGCCCAAGTTTTCCTCTATGTATGTTATGGTTTCAGGTCTTTTATCCATCTAAGTCTTTTATCCATTTTGAATTGATTTTTGGTGTGAGGGAGTTCTCTTGGTCCATTTTTTTGCATGTCTTAGTCCAATTTTTCCCAGCATCATTTATTGAAGAGGCTATCTTTGTTCCAATGTAGGTTTTTCAGTCCTTTGTCAAAGATTAGTTGGCTATATACTTGTGGTTTTATTTCAGGGCACTCAATTCTGTTCCATTGTTCTGATTGTCTGTTTTTGTACCAGTACCAAGCTGTTTTAATTATTATGACTTTGTAGATAGTTTGAAGTTTGGAATTGTAATACCTCCATTCTTTTTTTTCTGGTCAGGAGGCTTTTTGACATTTGAGGTCTCTTATTATTCCATATGAATTTTAGTAATTTTTGTTCTATCTCTTTAAAGAATGTCATTGGGATATTTATTGGGATTGCACTGAATCTGTAGACTGCTTTTGGTATGATGGCCATTTTGATGATGTTAATTCCTCCAATCCATGAGCAGGGAATGACTTTCCATTTCCTTATGTCTTCTATTTCTTTTAGCAGCATTCTAAAATTTTCTTTGCATAGGTCTTTCACATGTTTTGTTAGGTTTATTCCCAGGTGTTTAATTTTTTTTTTTGGTGCGATGGTAAATGGGATGGTTTTACTGACTTCTTCTTCTACTTGGCTGTTTGCATATAGAAAAGCTTCTGACTTCTGTGTGTTGATTTTGTATCCAGCTACCTTACTGAACTGGTTTATTATTTCAAGCAATTTTTCTGTGGATTTTTTTGGGTTATCTAAATAGAGAATCATGTCATCAGCGTATAATGATAGCTTCAGTTCCTCTTTACCTATTTGTATCCCTTTTATGTTTTTCTCTTGCCTTATTGCTTTAGCTAGAACTTCCAGTACAATGTTAAAGAGTAGTGGGGAGAGTGGTCATCCTTGCCTGGTTCCAGATCTTAACTGGAATGATTTCAGTTTTTTCCCATTTAGGATGATGTTTGCTGTAGGTTTGTCATAGATGGCTTTTATTATGTTGAGGTAAGTTTCTTTAATCCTCAATTTTTCAAGGGCTTTTATCATAAATGGATGCTGGACTTTTGTTGAATGCTTTCTCTGCATCTATTGATATTACTATGTGGTTTTTGTTTTTCTCTTTGTTGATGTGGTATATTATGTTAAATGATTTCTGGATGTTGAACCATCCTTGTGCCCCTGGGATAAATCACAAATTGGTCATGGTGAATAATGCTTTTTATGCATCATTGGATTCAATTTGCCAGGATTTTGTTTAAAATTTTTGCATCCATGTTCATTAGGGAAATTGGTCTATAGTTTTCTTTCTTAGTGCTGTCCTTATTTAGTTTTGAGTTCTTTTTTTTAAAATTAACTTAAATTTTTTAATTTGCATATATATTTATATTACATCATTGCATTATTGTGTACCCCATGGCTTTCATACTTCACCTGTTAACCATAACACCTGTTAACCATCCTGATCTTTTGTTCTCTTCCCCCTCCTCCTCTCTTGCTCCATTGTTCAGTCCCATTGGTTGTTTTTATTTTTTCTTATTCATTTGTTTATTTTTCCCTATATCCATCATATAAGTGAGACCATCCTGTATTTCTTTTTATTTTTGGTTTATTTCTGCTAATATGAGTCTTTGTAGCTCTATCCATGTTGTCTTCTGTCTTCTTACTTTGTTTTTCTCTCTCTTTCTTTTTCTTCATTTTCTCTACTTCTATATCCTCTAGTGTAGTGATTCATTCTTCTATTTCTTTCTATCTACTTTCCTGGCTCTTCCCAGCATTTTTGAGCTCTTCTATTGCTCCTCTATACACTGTATCTCCTGCAGCTTCTATTTAGGGCTTCAATTTCATTTTTCTGTTCATAAATGATATTACTCATTTTGCTGCATTCTTTTCTATATTTTTCTGCTACTTCTTTTAGTTCACTGAAAGCTTCTAACCTCTTGCTTTCCCTTTCCCCCCCCTCTTCCTTGGCCTTTTTGAGTGCTTATCACATTGATTCTGAATTCTTTGTCTGACATATGAAGCATTTATTCCATGTCATCTGTGTTCGTTTCTGCAGATTGTTTATCCTTTGTTGGTGAGTTATTTTTCTTAGGGCTTGCTTGAGTATTTGTATTCTTCCTCCTTCCTATGTTTTCCTTTTGGACTTGCTCTACATATTGAGTGACTACTGCTCTAGTATTAGATGGTATGTTGAAGCCTATCTAGTTGTGGTTAACTCTGCCTTTGTGCTTTTGCTGCTGTGGTGATTATATCTTGTTTCAGTTGGCTATTTTGGGGGACAAGTTCCTTTTCAGAGAGTGGATGTGGTGATTTGATGTGGTTTCTATTATATTGTCCTCTTTTAGATGATGAGTCTTGAATATTTTTTAGTGACTCCAAGTGTCTAGGGCTTGTCATATAACCCAATTTGACAGGGGTGTCTTGATGCTCTTGGGCAGTGAGTATCCTTGTTTCTCAAGTCTGCACTGGGTGCCGGGCACTTCTGGGCTGCTGGAATGCAAGCTCATCACCTCCAAGTTGTCTTTCCCTGGGTCAGTAAAACTCAGTTCCTAGCCTGAATGGCTGGGGCCCATTCAATTGCAAAGCTCATGGCCCCACCCTGTCTCCTGGGTGTGTTACCTTGGCAACGGGAAGTAGCCAGGTGCTGACTGGAGCCCTCACCTGAGCCCCACTAGGTTGCTGTAGTGCAAGCTCATTGCCACCAAGTTGAATTTCCCTGGGCCAATAAACATTCTGTGCCTCAGCCTGCGCCCCACTGGGCTGTTGGGGTGTAAGCTCATCACCTCCAAGTTGTCTTTTCCTGGGCCACTGAAACTCCTGTAGATGATATTATATATAGAGAGAGAGAGAAACAGAGAGACAGAGAGAGAGACAGACAGAAACTAGTCTAGTAAATTAACAGGTTACAAAATCAACATACAAAAATCAGTAACCTCATATGCAAACAATCTATCCAAAAAGAAATCAAGAAAGTCATTCTATTTACAACTGTACCACAAAAAATTAAATACTTGGAAATAAAGATAACATAGGTGGTGAAAGACCTATGTAAAGAAAGTCACAAAACACTGATAAAAGAAACAAATGAAATGCAAAGACATTGTCTACTAATGAATTAGAATAATTAATATTATCAGAATGGTCTTTCTACCAAAAATAATTTACAGATTCAATGTAATACCAATTAAAATCTCAATGGCTCTTCAAAGAAAAAGGGACCAATATTTCTGAAATTCATATGGAATCACACAAAAAAAAAAAAAACTTCAAGTGGCTAAAGCTTCCTACAAAGAACTTACACAACTCAACAAAAACAGAGTAAGCAGCCCAGTCGGAAAGTGGTCAGAAGAGAAAAAAAAAAAAAAAAAAAAACACTTCTACAAAGAGGAAATGCAAATGGTCAATACACATGTGAAAAAATTGTCCAACATTACTTATAATCAGGGAAATACAAATCAAAACCACAATGAGAAACCACCTCCACTGGTGAGAATAGCCCATGTAAAAAAACAGGCAGTAACAAACACTGACAAGGATGCAGAGAAGCAGGGACCCTCTTACACTGCTAGTGGGAATGCGAACTGTTTCCATTCACCATGGAAAGTGTGTGTGGGACCTTAAGATTATTAAAAAATGGATCTAACATAAGATCAGCAATTCTACTCCTTAAATCTACCTAGAGAACACAAAAACAGTAATAAAAAAGGAAAGCTGCACATTCATGCTTATTGCAGCATAATCTACAATAACTAAGAATGGAAATAACATAAATACCCAAAAATAGATGAATAGATCAAGAAGATTTGGTATGTACAAAAAGTGAAATATTACTCATCAATCAAATATGATAGACTTATGCCTTTTGCAGCAACATTGGAACTGGAAGGGATTATGCTAAGGGAAACAAGTCACAGGGAAAAAGAAATACTGGATGGTTTCACTTATAGGAGGAATATAGGGAAACTGAAAAAAGAATCAAAAAAGAAATACAAACTTGGAGGTAAACTGTAGATCTGAGACATACAGCAGAGGAAAGGGAGGGAGAGGAATGAAAACAATGAAGAAAAGAGTAGAAGTGACTATGGTTGTGGTTCACAGGTGATATGGTGTTGGGAGATACACTGTGAGAAATCAAATAGTGTACAAAAGTCAACATGATAAAAGAAAATTAAAAAGCTTTTATAAAATATAGATAAATAATGCTGCAATAAACAAAAAGAAAAGGTAGAATGGATAAATTATGGTACGTTATGTGAACCACTCTAAGAGCAAAAAAATGAATGCACTCTAGCAAATATAAGAAAAGTGAAAACTTTCACCAATGTTGAATTAATATAGCTCCAAAGGCATAGGTATTGTATGCTTCTACTAACTTAAGATTCAAAAGCAGGCAAAACTAAGTACATAATGATGCTTACTAGTGGTAAAAGAAAAAATGAAATTTTAATCAGGGTAGTGGCTGCCTTTAAGAGGGCAGGGTGGTGGTTGGGAGGGTCACAGCTCACTGCTGCATGCTGGTGATGTTTAATTTCTTGTTTTAGAAGAGAGTGCAGGGGCAGTAATCTGTCATGCTGTTTATGTATGTGATATGCATAATTTGCATGTATATTTTATGTGTTTAAAAAAATTTTAGAGGAAAGTGAAAATTCACAAATATTTCAGTGCAACATTTAGGAGTATAATCTCATAAAAAGACAGCTTTATGTGTTAATCAAAGAATGTACTCACCTGAATGTGATACTTTGAAGAATAAAATTGTAGTAAAATTGTGGGGCCAGAAACCACCTTTTAACCACATTTTCATTTTAAGAGAAGAAACAGGTTTTAAGAAGCTAGAAACTAATGGTAAAGATTTACAGTTTTCTGATTTATAAAAATGGAGGGAAGAGTGGTGAAGTAGCTTGATTAGGTAGGAGTATAAATTTGTATTCTATTTTACTGCTAAGGCTATGAGAAACTTAAGAGAACTATGGGGAAAGACTAAAACTGCAGATGATAGAGAAGATAATTGATGGGTAAGATGTAGGATTATGAGGTTCAGGTGGAGGATTAGCCATTACAGGAAGGAGAGTACTTCCTTAATGCTGGGCATCAAAAAGTAACTCTAGAGGAATGAAGAGAACCCTCTTCTGATCAGAAATTGAGAGATGCTAAAGTGGTCTTAGGTACCTGAGGGGGTAGATATGCCCCAAACGGATCCCAGTGTTTGTGGTAGCCATCCAGATCAAGCTAAAATTGGCAACAAGAATTTGGGTGGGTTCAATCAACAACTTTGGGGATTGTCTACCAAGCACAATAGCTTGAGATTAAAGATAAGTGATTTTACCATGATCTGCATATTGATGGTAAGAATAGGCATTGCTATTGACTTATTTTCAGGAAAAGTTCAGAAAACTGAAGGGGTCAGAAAAATAATTATTATTTTTTTACCCCTAAGACCTTATGGACAAGATTATTTATTGTGAGTGGAAGAATTGAGGAAAAATCTTATGACAATGGGGAAAATTTCAAAGAGTCATTGAGGACCATGGAGGAAATAGCTGATAGAAGTCAAATACAGCACTAAGAACCTAACTGAAGTTCAGTCAGCTTGCTGTTGCATGAATCTGCGTGACTACAGGATTTTTTCCCCTGAATACTCAACTTCTTGGAGAAGACAGAAATATCTGCAGCACTTCCTATGCCTATATTTGCTGGACAGGTAGAGTGAGGAATGGGGGAACAGGAGGGCAGGGAATTAGAAGATGCTGGCAGAATGATTTAGGCTCTAGTGATGGGTCCAGGTTGGAAAGAAAAGTTAGAAGAGGATCTTCTGATTAGAATGGAGGTGCCATAATCAAAGAAAAAGAGCAGCAGAAGTGGAATCTTGAGACACAGGAAAGTTTAAAAATTGTTGTCACTGGAAAGGATTGTTTCAAATAAGGATTTTCTTCTACATTGTAGTGGATGACTGAAGTGGAGAAGGGTCCTAAATACAAAGAGATCTAGGAGTTACAGGTTAGGTTATTAGCTGAGTCTCTTAGATGGCCATTGAAATCTTCAACAGATACTAGAGATTTTAGATTTTATGCCAACTATAATCAAATAGATTGCTTAGAATTTTGTTTTGGGCGTTCTGGTCATTTTTAGGATCAGACAGAAAGAGTACCATGGCAAGTAAGCAGTATTTGTCATAGGAGGAGTTAAGAGTAATCTATAAATATGTCACATATTTGTGTTAGGTTTCAAAGTCATAGCAAGCATTGCAATGAACAGAAAAAAAAAAGAAACAGTGAGGAGTGATCAAGAAACTCAAAGAATGCAAGACAGTGCATTGCTTAAGATTGATTGTATGTGTGTAGTAAATTTTGATCCCCAAGTTGATTTTCTCTTCTTTCCAAGTTGGTTTTATGTCTTTCCTCCTCAGCTAGTTACTTGAATCCAAGTCCCCCTTCATTTGAGAGGTAATCGAATATCTGCCTTCCCAGCATTTGTGAGGGTTCCTTCATCAAAGAAAGTTCAGTGAAAGTGTATACAGTAATGTTCATATGTGTTTAAGAAATTCCAAACTGAGCTCTTAGGAATGCTCGTGTTTTGTAGAAGAGAAAGAAAGCAAATTAGATCTTTTGTAGAAGACATACTCCTATCTGTGAAACTCAACTGGTTATTTAGAGCATTAACACTCAGTACTTGAAACGGCAAAATGATGGCTTAATTACATTATTGAGTATGAGTATTACTTCAATTAATATTTATGATGGTCCTATGGATTAGATACTATCACCACCAGTTTTTGTGTATTTTGTTATTCTAAATTTTTTTTTTCTTTTTGTTGTTCTTCCCTTCTCCCCTTCCCTATGTCTCCTCCTCTGGTCACTCCATCTCTTCTTTCACTGGCAGTTTATTGATGAATTTTTAGTTCATTGGATTCTTTCTCTTCTGTCCTGGAGTGATGTTCTTTTGCCAGGTGTAGGCATGTTTTCCTGGGACACATCACCCTGTGCTTAGTTTTCCAGGTGTATGTTTGTTGCATGTTCAAGCATGTTTGGGTCCTTTCAGCGCCTTCTTACTGGTTGCCTTCTCTGACCCAACTTCTGCCACATTTTGCTTCTTTGCTTTGCAGTTCTGGTCGCTTGCATTGGAAGCATTTCTCCAGCCGATGTTTATGTAAAAAGCTTCTTGATAAGGATAGGCACTGGCGGATAGTTGGTCCAGTTTCTAGTGGGCTCACTGCCCTTCTCTGTGGCCTTCCTCTCCACGTGAAGTGTGGGGATGCTTAGCTCACACTGAAGGCATCTCTGAACCGGACTGTCCATTCCCATCTGTGGAGACCTCGGTGGTTGTATTTCTGAGATAGTTCATCTCTATAGTTAGCCTCATAGTCCTGGGTCTCATGGATCTGAATTGTTTGTTTGTTCTGGGCTTCTTTCTCCTCACCTACATCTTCATGTGTATCTGCTGCTGAATTAGTTGTTTCTGGTAAGGATTGACTGGATTTGGAGAAGACCAGAGGGGTTGACTCCTACCCACCCACCCACTGTCCTTCACCACACCCACCACCCCCCAGGCCTTCAAACCCCTCCGCCTGTGTCTGGGAGTCCCCCCAGTCTGGGGGTGCTGCATGGGAGGGCTGAGACTCCAGGGACATAAATGGCCCAGTCCCCAAGGGTGGGTGAATGCCCTTTGTTTCTGGGCCTTTATTTAAGGGGGCCCGAACTCCGAACACAACCCACTGGTCAGAAACACAATGGGGGGCCCTGGAGGGGGCCACCCACCTCTGGCATCCCATTCCAGGGGTGCTGCATGGGAGGGTTGGGCCTCTGGGGACATAGATGGCCCAGTCCTCTTGGGGACTGGGAGGAAGCATGGGCATAAATTATCTTTTCAATTACGGGAAAATGTGTCCTTGTTGAGGAAGAGAATTCTCACAGTGTATGCGGAAAGTCTCTTTCTCAATACATTTCACCTCTCACACTCGCCTGTTTTGCTGACAGAGATTGAGGTGGTTCTGAAAGCCAGCTTCATTTAAAAGAAGCCTTAATCTCTACTTTATTATTGAAACTCTATGGCTTAGCAATGCTCTTTCCAGGAAGGATATCACAGAAGAGATAATAGCAGAAATCCTGTGGGTGGCTTTTGCATCTGTTCTTAGCTCAACGGAAAGATGAGGCCATGTCAACGAAGTGCAATCTGTGAAATCTGCTGTGAATAAAGAAGTGTTGTCAAGATAGGTTGACCTGAACTGTCTCTGTGGGCAGTTCTGGACTTAATCATAAAAGTAAATGAGCACAGAACTGACTTTCACTTCAGGCAAAGAGGAGTAATAAGGATAGAATTTACCTTCCAAAATGGGAAAACACACTCACCCAAGCCAGGACAGCCAGCCAGGACCGTAGACATCAGTTAAGACGTGCATGCAGGACTGCCCAGTCTGCCTGCCTGGAGAGAAAGCCCAGAGGTGGCCTGCAGGTCAGTGGTATCTCTGAGCAGATAAGCTGAGTGGGGGAGTCTGCAATCTCTGAGTCAACTCCAGCTCTGAGGCCTGAGTACCAGAGAGTGTTCTTCCTGCACATGGAGAGCTCTGACCTCTGGGAAAGGTTCCTCTTGAGTCTTCAGCTTCACACCAACAGGCACATATATGCCAGCTACAGTTGAATACTCTAGCAGGGGCACACAACTCAGGGAATGGCATCTGATCCTGCTGCTTGAAGTGGAAAACCTCAAACTACACAGGTCATCACGGAAAGTGATAATAAGGTCTTCGCCTCAAGAGAGAAACAAAATTAGCTGTACGGTAAATGCTGCTGTAACCTCACCTAAAATACCTTTAAATCAGTTGATGTCATGTTTTTGATCAATACCTTTATTTGGGATATTTGTATGGGCTAGGGTAAATCGCTAAGAGGTAAGAGGTGTTATTTAGAACCTTGTTTTGGACGGTTTACCACTTGCCTTTTATCCCAAATTTGTAAGCTGATGTGATAAAATGCTTCAAGAGAAAATGCAGATATAAAAGTGGCTCACAATGAAGTTTTTAATTCATTTAAAAATAAAACAAAATTAAAAAATATCTTAAAACCAAGACCTGGAGGGATAAAACTATGCGTAGGTACCAGAGAACATCTCATGAATGCTTTGGTATACAAAAATATTCAGCACTCTGCAAGGTAAAACTGTTCATGTCCAACTTCCTGTTAAAAAAGTATCCAGCCTGTCTCTTCCAAAATCCATGTTCTCATCACTGGAGGTTGAGAAGTGTTCCTACCAGCCCTTCAGATGGCAGGTGTCAAGCGTGTCTTTTGCTCATCTTTGCCACTTTCTTTGAGTTCTCAGCTGCTTCTACTTCCCCCACCTTTTTGTCCTCCCAAGGAACCTACACGCCCACGCTCTGCTCAAGTTGTCTAGAGCTACTTTTCAGAAGAGGCCAGAAAGAAAAAAGTCATCCTACCAACCCATATCTATCTCTTTATAATTTATTTTCTGAGAACATTTCTTTTAAGGGGGAATAATATAGCTTGTCTGGCAATTTCTTAACATTACAGTGTCATGTAATACAAAGACAATCAATAGGTTTGATAAATAGTGTAGCAGTTTAATGATGACAAGATCTGCACTTGGGTGCTTGTCTAAGAAACCTTTCAGTTTCACAAGTGGTTTAAGGTTTAAGGACAAAAAATAGGAAAAGTTTTAAATGTGGCTTAGCCAGGAGAATGGGACCAAAACATAACATTCAAAACACATTATCCGAAAATATCCACTTCTTCCCATGGAGCAAAGTCTCCTTGTGTAATGAAGCCATGCATTATTTTAGAAAGAATCTGATTTCATTTTTGAAGAAGAGTTATTAAATTCTAAGATCTGTGTTCTGTGTGCCTTCAGTCTATATATTTAAAAACCCCTGGCAGTAATAATGCATCAAAAACAAAACAAACATTTAAACAATATTTAATAGCGTGAACTGTGATAGGTTCCCCTTTCCAAGGGAAGTCTCCAGATGGAGATAGATTCAGGGTTCACCTGTAGAGTCCTGGTATCCCCGTGACATCATCTTGGTTACAAAAGGACAAATCTCAAGGATTCCTCAATTCTGGTCATATTCTTCAAAGAGCTCTGATTGACATGGAGTTAGACACAGGACTTCCCTTCGGGAGGCTTTTAGACAGCTTCTGCCCTACTTCTGATGCCTTATTCCAAGTTACCTGTGATTAGAAGACAGTGCTTTGCAGTCCATGCACCTTCCTGTGAGAACCTGGAAAAAGCACAACTATAAGAACTATAAGAAAGTTTGCTTTTCCCACTCTTTCTTTCTCTCCCTCCCCCCCCCCATTAAGGCTAGTGGGTGGGACTCGAATTCTCAGCCTTAATTGTAATGTGCTTGCCTCCTCAGGGCAACCTGACCCCTTCCTGGCTCTAGTTACCCTCAGGGCCCAGGAATCCCTTTGGTGTATTTTGGCTCCACCCTAATGCTTACTCTGTACTGTTCAGGCTCAGCTCTCTCCTCAGCTCTCACCTGAGGAGATGCAACAGATCTTCCATGTAGGATGAACAGCATTTTTGGCAAGCCTCGGAATGCAGTCCAACCAGAGCCCTGGCAGTCAGGACTATGGGCTGTTCTGGGTTTAGGTCCCTCCCTGCAGCACAAGTTCCTTCCCGGGGAATATCCTGTAAACCCTGTTTCCTGTAAATCCTGCTTTTAGTCATAATGTTCCCTCTCTCTGATCATCTCTGTCCATTACCCCTATTTTTACCTAGTCGAGTCCATTGTTCAAATGTTCCAGAAAAATCTGTTGGGTTAGGTATATTTGAGTTGAGCTGTGTCCTCCTGCCAATTCATATGATGAAGGCCTCCCAGTCTGCCAAATGTGGCTTTGTTTATAGGGAACCTCTTAATAAAGGGCATCAAGTTAAAATGAGCTTATACAGTTGGGACTTGATCCAATTTTAGTCTCCTTATGAAGAGGAGAAATTTGAACAGAGAGTCATGCAGAGAGAAGATGCAATCAAAAAGACATAAAAAGACAGCTATTTACAAGCCAAGGAGAGAAGCCCCCAAGAAATCAACCTTGTCAGTGCTTTTTCTCAAACTTCCAGCATCACAACAGTGAGACAATAGATTTCTACTGTCTAACTCATCTGATCTTTGGTGTCTTGTGATAGCATAGCAGCCCTTCCAGATAAGGACTCCGCCCCCTGGAAAGTGAATCCAAAATGAAGATTTGCAGAGTTCACTGGGGAGTATCTTGGAAATGGACAACTGTGGGGAAGAGATGGTGAAGTCAAGCTGCATAGTGTTGGTGAGGTACAGCTCAGCTGATTCCAAGATGGCCCCAGAGCTGAAGTGGCCCTCAAACGTGTCCCCTCATAAGTACAGAGAAGAAAAGCCAGAGTTTTCGGACCAGTACCTCTCCCTCCCAACACCAATCAGTCTGTGGGCATGAGAGAGGACAACCCGGCCAAGGAAACCTCCTTTGATAGAGGAGGAACTCAGCAGCTGCAGCCAGCAACCAGAAGAGCCCCACAGATAGAGCCCCAGAGCATCCTCCCCTGGGCATCCCTCCCTGCTTCATTCCCAGGAGACCGTGGCCTCTGCATCTGCCTTAGGACTAATCACAGTGGTCATATACTAGTACTTTTTTCATTATTTATAAATTTATTTATAAATTCAATACACTATGTACTAAATGTGGCATCTTCCAGCTCACTTTTATGGTTTACACCTAAAAAAATTTGCCTGACTTTCACAAGTCACTTAGTGGTTCCTATTATATCCAGTATGACATGCTTATCACACTGAAGCACCAGAATGCCAGAACCTCCTAACCTCTCAATTTACCACCCACCATCTACTCTAAAAGTTAATAAATAAAAACAGACAAAGATGCTTTGGAATTGGAATGAAAGGACCTGATCATGGGACTTTGTTGTCTTGGCTGGCTGATTTGGTATTGTGAGCTGAAATGTGACCCTCCCTCCCTTCCCCAACTCATGTATTGAAGTCCTAACCCCCAGTACCTGAGAATATGACTGTGTTTGGAGATTGAACCTTAGAGCGGTGATTCAGGTCAAACAGTCATTATGGGACATCCCTACTCCAATAAGACTGAAATTCCTATGAGGAGAGAAAGAAGGTGCCCAGAGCAAATGCCCTGTGAGACACAAGGAAAAGGAAGCCATCTACATGCCATAGTGGAGGTCTTGGGAGAAACCAGTCCTGCTGGTAACTTGGTCTTGACGTTCAAGTTTCCAGAACACAAGAAGATACAAGGCTGCTGTCTGAGCCAATCAATGTGTGCTGTCTTGCTATGAAAGCCCCAGGGACCACCATACTCTGAACCTGTTTCACTATGAGTGATCATGAGGACCATCACTTCTCTCTCAGTGGATGTGAAGAATGGATGATATGGTATGCAAAATTCCCAGAATAAATAGTGGTACCTCTCTCAGCATGGGGGACAAGGAAGCATGTCTGCACAGTAGAATGGGGGAATGCTGGTTCATCATTCCATACTGACATTCTAGAAGGCAATGGCACACACCCAGTGCTGAGTCAGTATTAATATGAATTAAATCCCTTTATTCTCCTTGCCCCCCAGGTTTCCTGCTCTCATGTTGATGTGTTTCATAATCTAACAAGCCAGGCTCTCTCTACCCAGGATCTCCACCTCCACACTTTTCTCTCCCACTCTTTCAAAGTCCATCAGTACAAGGAATGAGGCATCTATTTCCTGCCTCTCAGAGCTGGGCACTCATTTGCTTTATGGAAAAATATAAGTAATGGAAATGCATGAAGTATATGGGAGATAAATAGAAGACTTCAGAGAGGAACAGGGCTTCCTTCGTGTTCCAGAGAGGAGTCTGGGAGGTGTAGAATGATTTATGAGTTTTTTGGATAGCTCTTACGGTGAGGAGGGAGCTGAGAGGCAAACCAACTCCTTCACTAATATGAACTGCTTCCTTCAAAAATTGTACATGGAAACAAGAAAACAGAAATGCCCATGGCATAGATTATCTGCACTTTAGCTGCTTCTGGGTTTTAAAGAGATAAATGAGAGTGCATTAAATGATTACATCTGGGAAACTTTAATAAGCTTTGGAATGAAGGTATCTGTGTTCTAACCTCAGTCTGTGCGTGTGCATGTGTGGGTGCATTGTGTGTGTGCTCATGTGGGCACACACATGCACGTATGTGTTTGGACTAGAAACTGAAGGAAAGACCTAATAGTTGTGTTACTAGTCTTTACCTCATCTAAAACTGGAATTGTTTTTCTCTAGATGCCACCATCCTCTGATAACAGCATTAGTCAGGATGAGCAGGAATGCCGGGAAGAATATAAAGTTATGCAGAGAAAAGCCAGACCCAACTTTCAAGTCTGACAGACTTACTGTCATACATAGAATGATGAGTTACATCCTATGAACACATTACATCATATTAACAATGATGTAATAGCAAGTTACAACTGGAAGTGACTCCAGTGATGCCTGGCCCACTTCCCTAATTTCAAAAATTAGGGCCAGTAGGACCTGTGGTGGGGAATACTAATGCTCCCTTGAACACCCTTTCCTTGTGCACATGCTTGGTGTCCACTGCCAGATTGCCCAGCAGGGTGACCTGCAGCTGTGCTTGCTCAGATGCAGTGAGAGCAGGCCATGTGTGCCTTTGCCAGGGCTGGCCCAAGGAAGACTCGATTTACTTTTTCCATTCTCATTTCTCTTTCTGGCTAAGAGTCAGTGCTCACAGAGCTCTTGGGAGCCGCACATTAAACAGACAGATCTTCATTATCCACTATCCCTGAAAGACTCTATCAGGGGAATGGACCCTGGGAACCTCGTAATAGGAAATAAATTTTGATTGCGTCACACCATTTTATTTGTTTTCATCAGTCTTGTGCAGTCTACATAGGAGAGTGTTGTGTGCCCTAGAAATGGTATGATATCGATGAGGGGTATGGCCCTGAGAGATGCAATAGTAAAGAAAGTGGGGTTCATACTTCAGGATCTTCCCCACATTCCTCATCATAGAGTGTGTGAGGAGATAAGGAATCAGGTGTGCTCTGGAATCAAATGAAAGTTCTACTGTCTGGGAAGAATGAACTAGAGGACCCCTGTGCAAGTAGTCAAACAGATAATAGAGCTGATGATAGGGCCATTCTTAGGAAAAGTTGTAGTCATGGCAACAGACATCCAACAAGGCTGCTGAGATGCTAGGAGCATCGTGACCTGGCAGGCACAAACACAATAGGCAACCTTTAACTGCAGAGAAACTGGGGAAGCCATGCAGACCCTCTGGAGGAAGCAGTGGTGGGCTTCCTGGGTTCAGATTAGAAAGTGTGTCCTGTACTTCTTCATACCTTATTCACCTGGTGCCAAAAGCACAAATACTTTGGGGGGGTGCAGACATCAGAGGGAGTCAAGGAGGACAAAGAGATCTGGGAGTTGGGATGACTTGAGTCCTTTTCTCTATCACTTTTCTGTCTTCTGGAGAATTTCCCATCCATTCTGCACTGGCTGTTTCCTAGGAGTAGTGGTGTTCAGACTTCTGTGCCCACTAAAACATCCCCAAGATGAACTGAGCCCAAAACACTGGCTAATAGCCCTTTAAAGAGTTTACATGGAGTAAGGGGTTAGAGTAAAATAGTTTGTTTTACCAGGCCAGCTGGTGATGCGGGTTGGCCTCAGTTGTTTTGAGCCATGTTTATGCTATTCTTCACAAAACTTCCCACATCCCAGGAGAGTTTCCCAGATCCTTCATTAAGTTTTATAAAAACTAGATTCTCTTCCCCAACCTATTTTCTTTTGCTATCAGAGTCTCTGTTTCCACTTGTATCTTCCCCAACATGTTAAAGCAGCAAACCTGTAAAAACCTAGTGAAACATTTTATTTTAATGTGAGGATTTAGAAAATTCTAATTTAGAAATTTAGAAAATTCTAAATCCATTTTATTTTAATGTGAGGATTTAGAAAATTCTAAATTTAAAATTTAGCCCTCCTGTGAGAGGGCTAATTCCATGTCAGCAGATTATCCTTTATATGCACGAAGAGATAGGACATTCAGTCAGGACAATTTTCTACCAAAAAAGGATAAATTTTCCCCAAAATTATGACTCTCAGAGTTATGAAATGAACATGTTAAGCATTTCATTTGAATCATTAAGGGAAAGAACCATGCAGATTGATGATGGGATTGAAGGAAAATCAAAGAAGCTTGAATTTATACTCCTAATTTATATGTAATAAAAATTGTTGAAATGAATGTGGAAAGAGAGGCAAAACTGCTTTTTTCTTGGAGTGAGGAAGGAGTTTCTTTCATGTTTATCACAAGAACTAGCTTGTATTGCTATCAGTTTTCTCCAATTTTCAAAGTAAAATAGCTCCATAAAATCAAAATCAACCCAGATGTGTGTGCTTTAGACAAAACACAGTTTTCTTGCGAAGCATTTTTTTCTCCTACACAGACCAAATGAGTCCTGCCCCCATCTTACTCACTGCCTTTTTCTATGAATGACTTATGTACCTTAGAAAAAGCCTATCATAGTAATTAGTATTTTAAATTATATTAATCTAGACTGAATCACATCAATTTAGCTTCATTGGCATGTAAAATCTCTGCTTCTAATCATCTAGATCTGCCCTGATTGTTTCCTAGAATCCAGGCTTCTGTGCCCCCTAAAACATTCCAAGATGAATGTTCTAGCCCTCTTATATTGTTATTATCTCGTTACATTTTTATACATTGTGTTAAGAGGGAAACTTGAGGACCAATGTTCACTAGACTTATTGTGATGATCATGTTACAATATATACAAATATTAAATCATTATTTTGTACACATGAAATACATATTAGTGTTATATGTTAATTATATGTAAATTAAGAAAAGTACTTTAGTTCTTAATACAATGGTTTAATTGCTTTTTTGAAAAAGGAGATGTGTGTGCAACTGTAATTTACAATTAAATATATAATCTTTGTCTCAGTTTTTTATTCTCATATTCTTTGATTCTACTGCTCATATAGTGGGCTGTTTTCTGGTTTATATCACTGTGCTAACTAATTTTACATGTTATTTTGGCATGACAATGCTGCACAGATATTTGGTCAAACATTACTCTAGAAAAGTCTGTAAAGGTATTTTTAAATGAGATTCTATTTAAATTTGGTGAATTTTTAGTAAAGGTGTTTACCCTCAATAATGGGGGCTGATCTAATGAGCTAAAGGCTTTAGTAGAACAAAGATTGACCTTCCCCCCAGAAAGAAGTTTTGCTAACAGGCTGTCTTTGGGTTTGAACTGTAACTCTTCTTTGAGTCTCTAATCTGCAATCCTGCTCCATCAGATTTTGGACTCACCAAGTCTCCAAAATTGTGAGTCAATTTCTTACAACAAATCTCTATGTATCTATTTATCTTTCTATTTATCTATCTGGATAGAGATATTTATCTATTGCTAGAAAGATATCTATTGATATCTATCTATTGATAGAGAAATACTGTTAGTCCTGTTCTCTGAAGAACCCTAGTAATACAATTACTAGAGATTATAAATTACAAAGGGAAAAGAGATACTGAAAATAGGTATTTCTCAGCTCCTCTGAATTCTCATAAAATGTATCTTCTCTCATTATTCAAGATAGAAAAACTAAGTTTATATATGTCTAACCATCCAAACAACCTTCCAGATTTCTTTCCTAAAATCCAGTATACTTGTTGTATAAAAGGAAGAAGAGAATGTTTTTCAAAGTAATCAAAGGCTTTCATATTTTGACCATCAAGCAGACACAGTAACTGTCATGTAAGTGACCTGGAGGATCAGGAGCCTGTAAGTCCCTTCTGAGTTTCCTTGGTCAGTCATGTGTTCTGCCCAGGAACTAGAAACACTGGGATACTTAGCAAGTCTGAGACAGGATGGGATCACCAAGTTTGACACACTCATTTAATTCATGGATTTATTAAGGCCCAAACATAGACAGATGGGACAAGACTTAGGAAGTTGGCTGGGAATCAAGGGTCTGTTCCAGACTGGGGATACATTAAAACCATTTGGGTAATGACAGCAAGTGTGTCTATGGTCCATTCTAGAATGAGAGATACTAGCAGTATTGCTTAAAGCATAAAGCACATTGTCATGACACTCGTTTCACATACTCATATATTTTCTTTTCTTCCTTTTTGCCTCTTTTCCTTTTGTTGTTGTTGTTTTTTTTTTCAAGTTGGAATACTGAAAAGATAGTGGCATCAAGTGACTCAAGGTCACAAAGCTAGTAATGAGCAGAGAAAAGATCAGCTCAGCTTCTCTAGTGAAAGCACTCTTCTTCCACTGTATCACAGTACTTATATCCCATCTTTCTTCTGCCATCTCTTTTACTGAGTGACCTTGGGTAGGTACCTCACACGGTCTATCAATTGTGAGAAGATGAGGCTGCAATGAAAAAGAAGGAAGGGAAATGTTATTTCTCAACAAAACAGTCATTGACAATGGAAACAATGTGGTTATGAAAATATGGTGGCCATATATCTTACTGATAGAAAGGCGGTAGGGATCACACACACACACACACACACACACACACACACAAGAACTGGTCTAGAATGTGTAATCAAAAGAATATGGTCCTCAGCTCCTCATAACTCCAGTTATTGCTGTAGGAGTCTGCATTTCTGCTCCACTAGCACTGAGCTTAATCAAGTCACTTAATTTGCTCATAGCATACAGCTGATAAATGTCATGATAAGTAGAAGACTTAAAAGACTCTCTTGGTTGTCAACAGCTCTTTTTCATTGACCCTACTGTTCCCAGAATGGCTTCTCCTGCAGAAGAACTGCTTCTTCAGCTGAGCTCTGGAATGAAGATGATCTACAGAGCAGACCAGCAGTTGACCTCACAGTGACCCATTACTAACATGGAACATGAGCATGAAATACATCTTTGTTTTAACTGAAACTTGGAGTCTGTTTGTTTCCAGAGAATTTCTGACTAATAGGTGGGGTTTTCCCACTTTATTCTGAGAGCAATATATTTTGGAAAAACAGCAAGAATTTCCCCTTCTCCCCTCCCAATGCATTCATGAATTTCAATGGTGAAAATAATTTATTTTAATATTTGACGCCATTCAGATTCAATTGCTTTTTTCCAAATCAGAGGCATTCTGGAGGGAATAGAATAACAATTAGTTTAATCCTGGATCAGATTCACCTGGAATCTATGTAAATCTGATAACCAGTACTGTGGGCGTCCAACACTTTATAGCTGATGGCAGCCGAAGCATCACTTTCTTCCAAATTGTTAAGGATATCTTATATTTGCCAGACAGGAATAAAGATGTCGATTTTAAACCTCAAGTTTATTTTCCAAGAATAGAATATTCTCTTCAGGCACAGCAAAGGAATAAACAAACAGACACTTCATGCTGGGATGACCAGGAGGGAGATGGCTTGATAATGCTGACCACAATTCTGCCATCAACATAAATTCAATGTTAGTGAGTTAGATGAATGAGAAGAATTTATTAGTACTTTATTTCTTAATGTGTTGCATATTGGATACCAACAATGGTCATCTTTCATCTTACAGTGTAGGAGGAACAAAGAAGGTAAAGAGTGCTTGAACTTCAAAAACACAAGTAATCAGATTGATGACAATTTGAAAAAAAAAGCAAACAGAAAGAATAGGCTCTGGGAAAAGGAATGACTTGCAACTTATTAGGTATAGGTTTTCAGGAAAGCTACATTTTAAATCTTCCTGAAATAAAGTTTCTTTACTTTTATAGTAGATGTTATGATATCTCTCAGCTATTGTGATCAGGAGAGTAAAATGACATAAAGAATGTAAAATACTTAACATGTCCTAAGTACTCAATAAATGTTGCTGGAGTTCTTTTTCTTCAACTATTATCTGAGTGATTTCTTCTAACTTTCCCCCAAAACTCTCTAATCATCCAAAAGTGCAAGTATTCAAGGTCTTTTGTGACTTTAGCCTGTGCTACCCTACCTTCTCTGAAACAACTGTAGAAACCATTGGTGTTGATTTTTTAATTCACTCATTCATCTAGTCCATAAATTTTTCTGGAGTATGTACCCAATTTCTTGAACAAAAGAAACCTGTTCAAAGTGCTAGAAATATGACTCTGAACATACTTTAACCTCATTGAACTCATATTATAGTAGAAAGAGAGAGAATAAATAAATATGTAACAAGTTATATAATGAAGGTGTAATGAAGGAAAATACAGTACAAAATGGGAAGGGAGTGCTAGAACAGGAGGGACATCATTTTATGTCAGGCGATCAAAAGTTCTCACTGAAATGATACTGGAGGAGAGGGAGTGAGTCATGAGGAATATGTGCGATAAAATTTCAGGGTAAAGGGTAGTGCAAAGATCCTGAGGCAGGAATAGGTCCAGTTTGTTTCTAGAAAAAATGGTAGTGTGACTCAGCACAGTGAGCAAGGCATAAAGTGGTGAGAAATGAGGTTAAAAAAGGTAGAATCTGGTAGATAATGGGAAGGACATTGATTTTTTTTTTTTACTATAAATGATTTGGGAATCCAAGAGAGGGTTTGAGCAAAAAGTTATATTATTTTTACTTAGATTTTTTTTTTAGGTTCTCTCCATATGCTGTGTTGAAAATAGATTTAAGAACCACAAAGACAGAAGGAGAAACAAAGTTAAAATACTTTAGCAATAAGAGGTGAGAGACAATGGCAGCTTAGACATGAGGGTAGTAATGGAGGTGGTAAAAAGTCTGGCTACGTTCTTTTTTTTTAAGAAGGGATAAGAAAAGAATTTTTGATAGATTGAAAATATGTTGTGAAAAAGAACAGAAGGAAGAAATGGAGGGAGAAGGGGATAGGCAAGAGAAGGAAAAGAGTAAGGAAAGTAGGGAGGGAGGAAGAAGAGAAGGGAAGGGAAGTAAATCAAGGATGTTTGTAAGGATGATTACCAGACAACCGGTAAGATAGAAATATTAGGATAGGTGGGCAGTAGAGGAAGTATCGTGCTTATTTTAACATCTGTTGAATTGAGCTCTCCACTGTCCACTTTAAATTAATATTTTAAATTGGAAGAAGAACTCTAAGCCTGTATAAGAACTTGTGAGTCAAAAACAGAAAAATAAAATTTAAAACTGTGAAACAAGAGGTCACTGAAACAGTGTTCAGGATGAGAAAGAACAAGGAAAGAAGATTGGGGGAAAAAAGCAGTGAAGACAACTGAGGGTAATGGTCTGAATGTCAAGCAATGAAAGTGTTTTGATGAAGGAAAAAGTGAGAAGCTGTGCAAAATGCCAATAGGTTGAATAAGATGTAGATTGAGTTTTCACCATTGATCTTGAGGTGAAGGTCACTGAAGATCTTACTAAAAGCAGTTTGGGGGGACAAATGAAAGCCTCATAGAGTGTATATAAAAAGACTAAAGAGCGAGAAGCATTAGGGAAGTGAAGTCTATGAGACTCATTCAAGGAGATTTGTCATAAAGGAGAGTAGTAGTTGTTACCTATACAGGAATATGGGGTTAAGGGAGGTTTTGCTTAATTTTTGTAAGATAGATGATAATTATAGATGTAAGATAGATGTTTTCATGCTATTGGAAATTACCCAATAAAAAAAGAAATATTATTGATCAGGACAGGAAAAAGATGATTGTTAGAAAAATATTTGTGAATAAGAGAGAAGAAGAAGATTAAGTGCACAGTAAAAGAGTTGGGCTTGGCTTAGGCATCAGACTAGATCAACAAGAACCACAAGAGAGAAAGCAGGGCATTTACATATACATATACTTAGATGGGAAAAGTGGGGTTTGGTAAAATAGAGAAGTTGTCTTGTGAGAGTGTCTTTAAAAATGAAAAGATAGAAAAGGTGCTGGGGGGTTGAAGAGAGAAAAGAATAATAAATAAAGTAAAATAGGTAGCTAGAGAAACAAAGGAAATAAAAGAATCGTGTGATGTAGAAGGATGACCAGTAGTCTGAGAGCCTGCTGAGGCTGACACTGAGTTTAAGTAGGATTGGTTAGTGTGGTTGTGGAGACTCCCTGTAGCCACAATCACCTTCACCACAACTATACACACAGTGCAGGTAGAGGAGGAGGGCAGTTGGGTCTAAACAGTATTATACTAGGCAGATGCATGAAGGAAATGTGAATAAAGACAGTGAACACAAGTGAACAGTTGTTAATGATGGGCCGTGGAATGCAAGCTGAGTATAGAGGGTAAACAAAATTTCAGGGACAGTGATAGCGATAGATTGTAGGTCCCGGTGAGTTGAAGAACTGTTGAATTAAAGTATGAGAAGAAGTGTCTGAAAAAGATAGAGTCATTAGGTCAGAGAATGAGATGTAAGAAATGACCCAATCAAACATAGACTTGTGAAGGCAGAGGACAAGCTTTCATTAGTATTATCTGGGGATTGTGTCTCCATAAGCACTGAGAAGAGAGAAACTACCTCATAGAAGCTTGTTATTTTTCCCCAAGCATCTAACACAATTCTATGGGTTTGGCAGGAGCTGCGTTCATTTTGATGAATAAGTGTTGAATGAAAAGCTCAACCACTGAT
This sequence comes from Uropsilus gracilis, assembly GCA_004024945.1. NCBI lineage: Eukaryota > Metazoa > Chordata > Mammalia > Eulipotyphla > Talpidae > Uropsilus > Uropsilus gracilis. The sequence continues at coordinate 96,723 of PVHY01001703.1, forward strand.
GAACAAAGAGAAATCAGGGCAATGAGACTCAAATTTTTTACTAAAAACTACCATTTTCTTCATTTTGATATCAACTAAAGAGAAAATCTGCCCTTATTTACTAAAGTAATGATTTCAGTTATTTAACATCAACCATGGAACTACTTCATGGCAGGAAATCATTTGTAATTTATAATAGTATGAATTTGGACAATATTTTGAGGTTTAGCTGGGAGGTAAGCCTACTTGATGTTTTCATCTTAGTGTTGCCATGCTATTTTATAGATATGTCAGATCTGTGGACTATTTGCTGAAGGAAATAAAATCATTTGTAAAAATTGCTTTAAAATGAAAGCAATTCTTTCACCATACAAGTTTCTACCTCAAAAATGTAAAAACAACCAAATTCACATCCATTTTACTTAAATTCCTCACTTCTGTAACCTGTATTTTAGCATGTTGCTAAATACTCAGGGCAAAATGGAGCAAGTTTTGGGGAAGTTATCTTCTACCCAAACTAGTGTTAGGACAAAACTGAGAGAAAGAAAAGAAAATTCTTGTTGGGGTCAGGGTCTGAAACAATGAAAATAAACCATTTTTTTTCCAAAAAAGGAAACAAAAAAGCACCTCGTGAGATAAATTGCACTGCTTTACCCAGCAACGGAGGAATGATTGGGAGACTGAAATTAATAGTTAACCAATCAAATCTAATCACAAAACAGTTTTGGCAAGAAAGAGAATAAGGCTTAATTTAATGCTTGAGCAAAAATCTGCTTCTACTTTCCATGCTCAGAGAGAAGACATAGAGTGGGATAAGGGTAACAGTACCTCCACTACCACCACCACCCCATGGTTCTCTTCAGTTGCAGATCTCAGAGCCATCCTATGCAATATTGTGCAACCATCCCAGCCATGTTCATGGCTCATTTGGGCAAACAGAAAAAGAAACTTGAAGCCTTAGGTATATCTGATAAGCCTTTAATGCTGAAGCAAGGGACTGGTTACACTGGCAGGCTAGCAGGCAGGCTGAACTTCCTAGTCCCAGTGATCTCTATGCTATCCAGCTTCTTGGCCTTGGGTCTATAATCATAGGTGCATATGTACTGCATTCATGCTCCCAAGCGCTTTTTGCAATAATATGGTATCAGACGTGGGTAATGAGACCTGGGCAGAAAACACAGCCACAGGTGACAGTCACAGAGGATGGCAGTAGGAAGGCAAAAAAGAGCTTGAGATATTCCATGTTCCTTATAAATATGTATTGGTACATTATTTTGAGAATGTGAGTTGGAGGCTCAGAGAGGGCAAGTAATCCACACATGGAGATCCAGCTCATATGTGGGAGAAGAGTGGTTCAAAACTACATCTTCTGGGTCCAGCTCCAGGCTTTTTCACTCCCGACCAGCTCCAGTTTCATGAGAGTCCAACTTGAGGGGCATTTTGTTAACCTACACAAGGCATTTTCCAGGCTTGTTTTCAATCAAGACTGCCATTAGAAGGACTACACACAACAGAAGCAGCAATTGTATCTTTTCACTATGGTTTATATATATATATATATATATATATATATATATATATATATGTTTCTTCCCCTTTTCAATCCTGTTGATGCCTGTTACGTCACATGGAACTATTGTACTAAACACTCTGCTACTTGTGCTTCTTTGTTCCACACCAGGTTTTGTGTTAATATAGATTAATTTACTTAATTCATCAATTTCGTTAGTTAAAAACATGTATTGGATGTTGTTCCCAGGATTAGTACAACCTCTTTAACCTGGGATTCCAGGCCTTCATAACTTGACTCCAAACTATCTTGTAGTCCTATATTCCCTGTCTCTATCTCTTGTCACCCCTGAGTATGTATAGGCCCCATCTAAACTTTTAAGTCTTGTATTTACTTTGAATGTGCCTTTATTTCTCCCCTTAGATATTTTATTTCTACTTTTTCAAAGCTAAGGTCCCTTTTCACCTCCTCACATCATTTGCCTAAACATTCCAACTCAAGATGATTCTTTGAAAGTGCATGCCTTTTCACCCTCACGCTAGCCCTGTACCTTAGATAATGAGTGCCACTTTCTCCACCAGTCACTGGGCACTCTCTTTCAACCACCATTCACCTTTGAAATAGGGGTTTTTTTTTAAATTGAAGTCGCAAATTTCCAATTTGAATCTGTTCTCTGCTTCCCCCTAGGATTCCAACTAATATCTTCCCCTTCCTCCACTTCCTAATGGACATTATTTATTACTTTGTTGCCCTCGTGTACTGTATTAATGGCTGTATTTAATGAGTAACTAGTTTCCTTTCGGATTATATATTCCCAAAATGACTAGCATTTTCTGACTGTAAGAAATGTGTTACTTGAACAACCCACTGACTACTTTCTATCCCAGCAATGTTTTACAAGATACCAAGCAGTTCAGTAATTGGTTAAGTCATTATTAAACAAAATCTTCATAGGTTGGTGTTCAAGCAAAAAGTGAAGAAGTGGGTAATAGACCAAGCAAAAAAGATTATCAAGTCTTTACCATACAATCTATTTCAAAAATGAAAATGGCCTAATTTCTCTCTGCCTATTTCCATAGTTGTAAAATGGGGATTATATATCTTTTCTTTCTCCCTCACAGGTTGAAGCAAGGATTAAATTTTACAAAGCATACAAGAGTAATGTGCAGTCTATAGAAGATACTTAATTATAAGGAACTATTAATTTTTAGCAGTTAATAGTTGGTAACCTATAAAAGCTAGTGCTTCAAATATTGATAGGATGGACAAACTTCCAACAGTAATAAATGATTAGTCTGTGAAATTTGGAAATATAACACAGTAAACAACTGAATGTTTAACAATTTTCTTTTTTTAATTTTTTATTATAATTATTTTTTAATTTTTTTAGCTTTTATACACAATCATATATAGTTTTTGTTCCTCTTAGGTATGGCCCATCCTTCAATGTCAATGCTTGGCCCACTGGTCTTTTCTTTTTCTGGAACTATGCCTTTTTTCCTGGGTGAGGGCCTGCACTCCTGGAAGACAACAGACCAGGCTACTCAGATCTCCAAGAGCAACTGAGGCAGATAGCCTGGCCGAGCATGTCAGGAACTTCTTATAGGACAGGTGGTTCTCCATGGTTCTCCAGGCTTCTTTATTGTGGAACTTCCTCTAGTGGAGGAGACGGCCTTCTTTTCTCCAGAACTATGTGTTCACTGGGTTCCATGCCTCCTCTTTTATGCTGGCTGCCTCCCACATTCCAGTGTCTGAAACATGGCGTTGCTTCTGTGCTGTACAGTTCTGGCATCTGGCATTGGAAACCTAACTCTCAGGCACTGGCAGTGGAGAAGTTCCCCAATGGGGACAGACTTCCCCAAATGGGTGGTTCAGCTCCTCTCCTCTTTCATGATTTGTCATTCTGCTGGGGGTCCCAGCCACAGATTGGCAAAGTAGGGAGACTCATTCATGCTGTACAAGTCCCTGGCCCAGGGCTTTGTTTCCTTAATTCTGGTAACATTGTAGTTGGGACTCTATGACAGCTTATCACAATAATTTGCCTCACTGCCTTGTCTCTTGTGGTTCCAACCATACTTTGGGTCCTACCAAGGTGATGAGTGTATCCAAGGCCATTATTTGTTCCTCTCCTCTCCTTTATGTCTGCAGCTGAAGAAATGGTGTTTTCATTCCTGTGCTGTCCCAACCAAGTGGGAGTAAATCAGAGGGGGGACTCCCCCCACCACATGCCTGCAAAGTTTAACAATTTTCAATGGTCAAAACCAATTGGATATCTTTATTATTATGTGCCTTCATGTAAAGAACACTTATACTGCTTAGAAAAAGCAAACCTACATAAAGAGTTAACAAATACTTGAAAGTATCCGATTATAACAGAAATAAGAAATAAGTACTTAGAATTACAAACATTGATGATGACATATCATCTCCCTCTTTAAGTAATTGATTATAATTCAGTCCTACTCAGAATTAAGCAAATTATTACAATAACTCTCAACATCTCTGTTGACTTCAGTTTGTGTTCTCCCTGCCCAATAGAGGACATCTACAAGATATGCTACCAATCCTAAGCATCAAATTTGAGAAGATGCTACAAAATTTTCCTTTATAAGTAGCTTCTAAATGAGAAACAATTTTGCAGAGATCAAGGAAACAACCAAAGCCATAAAAGATAAATTCTTCCTTCCATGACTTCTGTGAAGAATTAAATAATAAACTCAAAATACCTACCTCAGTATCTGAAACAGGGTCCTATTTAATAGGGTGTCTCCAATCCCTTACATTTCAATACATGTGTATCATATATAGTTCTACATTTTAAAATATAATGTTTACTAAATTAAAAGTGTAGAACTATATATACAAAGTGTACACATATTTAATTATAAATGTGTTGCATATTTTAAAGGGAGCATCAACATAAAACAGATTGTGCTTTTGGAAGCAAACTGAGAACAAAATGTAGATGTTTTAAATTATAGTAAATATGCCATACATTAAGGAAAATTACCATATTCCAAAATTCGTAAGCAGCAGAATTGCTGTTTAAGACAATTTGCTAAAAATTAAATGTGATTTTTATAGTATCTTTGTGGCTATTATGAATTACAGATATGGACAAATTTTGATTGTTTTATTTAATTGCTCTAGGCTTTCTAATTAGATATAAATTTACTCTATGAATTTTTAGAAGATACTTTTAAAAGAAAAGTTACTGAATCAGTTGATAAGTAAAGAGAATTATAAGAACCAACCATGTGAAAACTCTCATAGGTAAAGGGCAACTGAGGAATGTTTTACCCAGAACCCCATTCAAGGTTGGGTTGGAGTAAACTGGGAATTTTTTATTTTGCTTTTGTTTTGATTGCCTGTCTCTGCCTTTTAATCTTCCTGCTTTTCTTATTCCTCTCCTTATTCCTTTTGGGTTCAGTCTCTTTGTAGCTCTTTATTGCTTCTACTGTCTGTTGCCCTCTGTTGTCTGTCTCTTTCTCTGAGCCCCTGATTTCATCTCCATTCTACCTTTGGCTGAGTCTGCACACCTAAAATGTCCTGGTCATTTGACTCAGGGAAGGAGAGCTCAATCATCATCCATAGGGCATATCCTTTCAGCTAAGCTCTAGCACCAGCAAAGAGGGACTTGTATCCCAATTTTGATCAAAGCAAATGTGGCTAAGGACTGGGATTACTGACATCTGAAACACTCCTCCATGTATTCTATGAACACAGATGCTGGCGGGGTAGCTGATAGAAGAACACACCCAACCAGGAGAATGACACTAAGGTCTCTTTTATTGTAAGGATTTATGTCTGCCAAAACAGAATGCAATTCAACAAGCATGTGTTGCAATGACTGTTGGTGCCAGGTAGTCTCATATTCACAGTCTCATTTATATCTAGCAACAAACCAGGGAGTGTTTTCTCCATAGATCATGAATCTAAGCTGCCTCTAATTATAAAATGAACTATCATTTTATGTACCATGAGGATTGAAAAAAATACTGCCAATTAAATTTTGACATGCCTTCTCATATCACTTAGCTTTTTATTGTATACTTATCAAAAGATCTCTCAGACTTATGCAAACATAATTTTTTTTTTACTGAATATAGTTTTTATGTCTCCATTAAAAGGAAAAAGTGTTGAAATTAATCTAGTATTCTGAAAACCTCTTTACTTTTAGAGTTATCTGCAATACTTTCTATTATACTGTTCAAAGATGCCCATGTTATGGACTTAGAAGAAATCATGTTAGCAGAAATAAACCAGGAAGATAAAGAGAAATACTGGATGACCTCACCTATATGAGGGATATAGGAAAACAAGCAAACAAAAGGATTAAGAAAGTTTGAAACTGTTAGCAGAATGAAAGCATAGAGCAAGAGAGGAGGAAAAGGTAAAATCAAGGAAGGGAGGGGCACAAGAGATTAAGGTCATGGTTCATAGGTGATAAGATGATGGGAGAAACTTGGGGCAGCAATGTTGTAAAATATGTGTGTGTGTAATCAAGTAAAAATAAATTTTAAAAAAGAGACTACATGCAGAAATAAAATATTTCACTGAAATTCAATTATATAGCATCAATTGGGAAATACAATACAAGTCTATAATAGATTCAGAAACAAAGTACAGATGTGGTTTTTATTACATAAGTTCTATAAATATTACCATATATTTATAATTCAGATATGCATTTATTCAAAGAGTTGATATGCCTACTCTTTCTACAGAACATCTTCCTTTTCCAGCTAAAAATTTAAAGTAGCATACTCTGGTCTTTACATGAATTATATAAAATAAATGTTAGATTTTGGCCTAAAAAAAAAAAGCAAAAACAAAACAGATATGCTCATGTTTTTGCATTGGGTGATCCTGCTGTTTTTAAAAAGTGTGCCAGTATGGAAAACTGTGCGGCTGTGCCTCAGAACACTAAATATGGATCCACCATATGATCCAGTGGTTCCATTGCTAGGAATCTACCCAAAGGACACAAAAGCACTAGTCTGAAAGAAAACATGTCTCCATGTTTATTTCAGTACTATTCACAAATAGCTAAAATACAGAAACAACTTAAATGTCCCCAAACAGACAAATGGATCAAAAAGTTGTGGTCTATTTACATAATAGAATATAATATTACTCAGTAATCAAAAAAGACAAACTCATACTATTTTCAGGAAAATGGATAGAACTGGAAGGGATTATACTAGTCAAGTCAGCCAGAAGGAAAAGATAAATACTGATGTCTTGCTTATATATGGAATATAAAGAAACCAAATAAAAGGTTGAGAAAAAGTCAGAACTTGCAAGCTGGCCATAGTACTGAAGCACACAGTAAAGAAGGGGGATAGGGAAGCAAGACAGGGGAGTGGTGAACACAAGGCATACAATGACAGTTCATAGGTTATGTGGTGACAGAAGAACTATGGGGACAACAACAATGTAAGAAAAAAATTAAAAATAAATAATTAAGCAATTTTAAAAACAACAGTTCAATTAAGGACAGTCTAAACATGAACTACAACTTTAATTATGAAATTTTTGCTTTTCAAAACTTGCTTTTAAAGTAAAATTTCACTTTAAAAAGATTATAAAATTTAAAGTTCCTCTACTGTCTCCAAGCTTTTCTTTCATGTTGCTCATACTCACCTTGCAGATTTTGATGCTAGGGCATTGCTTTTATCTTATTGGAAGCTGTGAAAATTTTCTACTCCAAATTAGGACTCACAATCCTTCCCTAAAATGTTTTTCAAGAGATCAGGAGGAGCACTGAGTATAGTCACACATTTGCAAGCATAACACAGTTGTTTTCTTGTGATTTAAGGTCTTAAAATACTGTCAATGATAAGCTGTAAAAACGATAAAAGGGTATTTCAGAATCAACAAAGCAAGGGTTATGCTCAATTTATATATGAAATTTAATTTATAGGTGACATTTTACCCTATTTTCTATGGAAAATGGAAAATGTAGAAAGAAAATTAATACTTACTGAACATTGTGGGAACTATAATAGATGTTTCATTTGTGTTATATCATGGAATGCTCAAAAAGATACTTTGAATTGTGTGTTGGTTTATGGAGAAACTCTAATTAAAAAAGTAAGTTATTTGTCCATGACCACAGACCATCAAATGGCAGAGGCAGGGTACAAATCCATTCCTTTCCTGTTCTGGGCAAACACAGTCCAGAAAAGTTGGAATCAGGCTAGAAAATTTAGCAAGGCAGACAACCCAGATTCAGAGGCAGCATTAACAGAAAAAATATCAGTATCAAAGCTGCTGAACGAGTGGGTACAACTCCCTATGTCTGGAGTTTGAGGGTTACTACTGCAAACTTGAAATGAGGAATCAGCCTCTGGAAGAGTAGGGACCACCCAGCATACAGGAAAGTTACACTATGTCCATTATCTTCTGCTTTCTATCGCTTACCATGTCCTCCATTCTGATGCAGACCTAGTGTTCTCTACTGTTATGCCTGCACTCCCTCTTCTCTTCTTTCTGTTGGTGATAGCTGTTGGTAGTGGTGAAGTGGGAGTGGTGTTTGACTTGATCCTAAAGTGCTAAGAGGATTCCATTTTATTTGCAGAACCCAAAAATAAGATTTAAGTAAACATTTCCCCTTCCCTTCTGTTCAATACGTTGACCGTCACGAAGCAGGAATTTACTGAGTATGAAAATAGACTTAATGCCAGAATGTTGTGCCCAAGATGGAGGCTGCCACTCTGGGCAAGAGGGGACCACAGCACTGCAGATGACCCCTGCATTCTGGTTGCCTCAAACCTTACTGGGCATCTTGGACCACATGTCCAGGATAAAAAGCCAAAGGACAAGAAGTGAGACCAAACTGGAGCTGGGGCTGGGTCTGATGTCCACTTTTCAGCTGCCTTTGTCCAGATGTTTCTGAGATACCACCACAGGAAGCTGGCCATCTGCCACCCCTACCTTTGTAAGCATGCAAGTGATCCAGTCCCAAGCTACCTGGGGTGCCTTTGGCAGGAGGTAAGTGATCTTGGCAAAAGGTTGCTCTGGATTCCCCACCTTACTCATAGTCTCTTCTGAACCCTGTGAGTTGGGGTGAATTTCAGCAACAGAAATAGCCTTCACTAACTGAGAAAGAGCTATGTTTCAGATGTTCACACATTTCATCTCATTCAACCTCACAGTCATTCCATGATGCCTGCTATTACTTCCTCCTGAAAAGGAAGGCGCAGAGATTTGGGCAGGAATCAACAACTAGCAAAAGTTCACAGTCAGCAAAGATGGAGTTAGTACATGAGTCCAGGTGAGAGTAGTTGCCCAGTTGCCCTCTGTGGACCAGGATGTCCTGCTGTACCCTTTGAACATGCAGGGCCTAGACTGGCCACAGATATGATGACCAAGCCAACAATTCCACTATGGAGAAAAACACCATGTCTCTTAGTTCTAGCCTGGCTCATACCAGCTCTAAGGCTCACTCCTTTGGCATGTTTTATGTCTGTCTTTACTATCAAAACACTTCTTCCTTTAAGTTCAATAAACCCCATTGGAAAAATAGCTCCAGAGATCTCCAGGAAATGGGTGGGAGTTGAGAAGATGAGTGTTCTAGATTTCTCCATAAGACCTTGATCTTCACATGAAACAAGTTGAAAGGAACATTTAGGACACAAGCTGATTTGTTTGGCAAAACAAAGTTGGCAGTCAAGTTCTGTCAGAAGTCTGTGTTGGATATTGGGTCTCTGATATTCCTAGAGTTTTGACAACAAAGAATTCCCCCACTCCACCCCACCATGAGGTGAATATTGTGGAATCACAGTAGCCCTCTTTCCACCAAAGCACAACATTTTGAAACTTTGAATAATTGTTCCTCATTCTCCACGCTTTTCCTTCCTAAACCACTCTTACTTTTCCTTTATTGGTCAGTTTATTCAGTAATAGATAATAGATACATTTTGAGTTCCCCAAACTCCATGTTCACTTTACTCAAGGAAAAAGTCATTCTCACTCAATTTCCTCAGAATAAGAGCATTATTTGAACTATGCTTCACATTTTCTTTCTGGAGAACACTGTTGACTCTTTAATGCATTCCCTCATTCCTCAAGATACTTCTTCTTAGAAGTGTCTATTTACAATATTAAATAGACACTTCTTGGAGTGTCTATTTAATATTGTATTTGACTTGTAACCAGAGTCCTTTTCATGTGCTTTATAGCTAAAGTGCAGCTGAGGTCCAATGCAAGTGTCTTTCACAAAGGAAGTCCAAGGCAAGCTTCATGCCCACCCTCCAACCAGGGCATGTGTTCTTATCCCAATGCAGTAAGTTCTTGATAGGTTTGAACAGATGGGTTTCAATTTAGACTTTTCTTCTCTCTAACAAGGGTTTCTCTGGTCTGGCAGACCATATGTTTTCGAATTTTATCCAAATTGAGTAGTCTTGTTGACTTTACTCGCACAGAGGGAAATTACCAGTCAGAAATAAGAGCTAAAAGCATTCGGTAAAATAACTAACATTCTCTCTTTTCATTTGGTCTTCAACTTAGGGCCAGTCAGAGATTCTCCAAAGCTTTGTAGGACAGATATATCACTATTGTGACTTAGTAATGAGGCTTGCATCTGTTTCTCTTGTTCTGAGTTTTCAAGGACTTCTATGCAAGGAAATCTGTCTAGCAGAATTCCCTGCATTCTTGGTTATGCTTTTATAACCTTCATTTGAGCTAGTTGCTGTATGAGTATTATTAAGGTGCTACCATTGATATTGTAGTTACTTGTATGTATGCTTACTTTACTCTTTTAGGTTATGACACAATGAAGGACAAGAACACTTTTTTCTCTTCTTCCCATGCACTTAATAAGTATTGAATAAGTATTTCAGAATACAATGAGTCATTGTGTTTTATAAACAAATGTCCTTCAAGAATAGACAAAAGTTTTCAAGTGCTGAAAAATGCTATTCTCTTTACCAAAGACCAATTCCAATTGACAAATAGTTTTGGAATTTGTTGATGGGTATTAGCTTGGGCACATTACTATTATTCTAGCTATTAGTAATATTTTTAAGTGTTTCCTATCTGCCATAGTGTTTGATATTCAAGTTTTTTTATAACCTACTTAATCACTTTAGTTAAAATTTTATTATTTTCATTTTAAAGATGAAATAGTGAAGCATATTTTTGTAAAATTAATGTCATTCATCTACTCCCAAGATTACATAGTGAGTAAAGGTGCTGGAATTTTTATGCCTTTAATCTTTATACCTTTTACAGTCCAACTCTAAAGAAGAAACAAGCCTCCCAAAGATCTCTTGGGAGAGGTAATTATTCATGCAATGATCATCTTTCTGCAGGAAAACCTATTTTACCTTTATTTTGCATCTTGAACTGTATTAAATATTAATGCATGTGTTACTTCAATCAAGCCTTAGGAGATATTATCCTTACTTTGAGAGTTTAAAAAATATGAATAATTTTATCGGATCAGAAAAGATTGGGAAATTTGCTCCAGGACACATGGACAGAAGTAGCACACCCAGAACTAATCACAAGATGTTTGTGGTATCTACCACATGATTCTGCATCCCAAAGATAGCAAGGAGTCCAAGAGACTGAAAAGAAAAATGGTTAGCACACAGACTCTACTCTAACACTGTGGAAACAGAATCAAACGTCAAATATATGCTAAAACATAAAACTTTAATACTTGCATATTCAAAGAATATATATAGCAGCCAAATGTCATTGGTGACTGAGTATGGTTTCCATAGAAATATGGCTTAATTCCAGATGAATTTGTCGACTTCAAGTAGTAGGCTTCCCTTCATTAAAAGAAACAAAAAGTTCACTGATATTTGTTTTTCCATTATACAAAAATCATTTCTGGTTATGGCAGAGAGACAATAATTCTCATCAAGAGCAAACAGGAAATAAGGTCATCATTGTTTGTCTGAAACAGAACAAATTCCTGTGGCTCTCAAGGAGCCCATTGAGAAGGGACATCGGGTACCCGGCCAGCTGTCTGAGGCTGGAGGCCTGGCTCCTGCAGACCCAAGCACTGGCACAGTGCCAGCTAGTGTCCAGCATGCACAGCAACTATAGTAGGTCTTCCTTGAATAGAAAAAAAAAATTTAAAGAGCAAGAATGACTTCCTGCTGGAATAAGTGCTTTGGTTGGGATGGGGCAGGGAAGCCTGGCACTGGAAGATAACAACAGAATGAAGCTGACCTTTGCTATATTCCTTCACTATCAGACACCATTCTAAGATCCTCCCACAAATGATCTGGGTTCTCTTGCCCACGGCCCCTAGGTGCAGATGCTCTTACCATCCCTATCTGCAGGTGTGAGTGCCCACACATGAGTACCTCAGCGTCTTGTCCAAACACACCCCCGGCAAGGTAAGGATTTGAGTTCTGCAAGTCTGGCCCCAGATCCTACACTTTTATCCATTCATCTAAGGAAACAAGGGAATGGAAAAACAGAACGTTTCGGGCCGGTACACCCACACTGTCTTAGGGATTGAATTGAATGTCTCAGATGTCAGGTTCATTAAGATTTCTGTTCAGCCAGAGTAGCACTTTACCCACATACCAAGATATGGACAGACACACCAGAAAAAGTAGCAGTAAAAGTGCTAGTCACCTGTTTTTCCTGCATGTTTTTTTTGTTTTGTGTTTTTAGTAAACACACCTGTCTCTCTAATTTCAAATAATTCTTCCCAAAATTTCTTAACAGCTTAAACCCTCCTAAAGAGACTTCAAGGGTGTGCCCAGGCATCCACAGGGTACAATTTGATGAATTGATAATAATTATCTTAGATTTGGACCTGAAATTCCTTTGCCATACAGAAATGGAAGCCTAGGATTTGAGCTAATTTCTCATTACCAAAGAGTGACCGTCTTAATTAATGGCTGCTTTTTATACATCAGTAATCTTTGTTAACCTTGTGGATAAAAATATCTTGATTAAAACCAGGGTTTTTGGCAGCTACTTGATGAGACTGAAAAGCAAAAAAGCTTGTGAGTCAGAGTATGAAGATAAACATGGGGGCGGGAGTTTTGTAACGTGATTAATAATGTCACTTCTAAAGAGAGTTAAATCTCAGCTTTAACATCTATTAGTGCAATAATGTGAACAAGTTGCATGAATTCTCAAAGTCTCAATATCCTCATCCATGAAGTGAAACTAACAGTATCACTGACTTTAGAGGAGATAATCCACATAAAGAATTTATATCAATATCTGGCAGTGCTGCCAATCTCACCACTTGCCTCCTTCACCCTTTTCAGTTCCATAATCCTGACTTTTTTTAGCTCTCTCAAAAGCCCCTGTTGCCTGAGTCATTATTACCTTCCTCTGTGCTTAGAAGGCTCTTCCCTATTTTTCCTCTTGAAAACACCCCTTCTTTCTTCTAACTCAAGAGGTTCGTGACTCACCCAGTATTGGATGTTTCTTGTATCTTTCCGCAGTTTCTAGTAATCCACCATTATCATACTCATTAAGTTGCAATAATTTACCAAAAGGTCTTTTTCTTCATTCCTCACCTTACCTGTACATTAATCCTCAGCTTCCAAGCCAGATCAGTACATTATGGGCATTCAAGAGCAGTAGTTGAAGCAAATACCAGATTTTAGTATAAAGTCCAGGCGTACATTGAATAAAATAAGAAAATCTTCTGGCACTATTAACAATCTAAAATGATCAGAAAGGCCCTGGCCATGAAATCTAATGTGTTTCCTAATTTTCTCTTGAATAGAGTTCCAAAGCTTTAGCAGTCCAAGCACAGTTTGATCCAAAAAAGAGTGTAAATTATTTTGCATGAGAAGGAGCCACAGGAGGCCAGTGGAAGGAGGCTGAGATCATAACTCAGCTTGCACCAGAGAAATTCCACAGGATTCATTCTTACTTCATGTCCCAAATGCAAATTAGCATTGAATTTTTTTTTTTTTTTTGCCACCTAGTGAGTGTTCTGAATAATAATGCCTAAGAGACACAGGTTTAATAATAACAAGTGTAACTAGCTAGGTGGATCTTTCCCACTACACTAGGGTTTTTGCATACCTTTCGTTGTCCCAAAGAAGTGAGCAGTTCTTGAGCAGTTTCACTGTGATAGAAAAAGAACAAAGAGCAAATCCTGGAAACTCTAGCCTTGACCACACCCACAGACAAAGGACAAGCAGATTGATAGGGCAGAAAGTATCCATGTTTTCTAAATGAGAAGAAAACTCTAAAAGGAAACTTTTTAAAGACACACACAAAATGCCATCTTCTCAGGGTCGCCCTGTACACGGTGGGACCTGTTGCCCAGCTGGTATAAAGTCATGCCCACTCCCAACTGGCAGACAGAGGAAGTCAGGGAAGCCCAGGCACAGACCAGTTGTCTCAAAGAATTCTGGGCCAAGTCCCCACAGGGCAGAGGGAAAGGCAGAGTTTACCTGTGGGCAGGTCCCACGAGAATTTCTCACCTGCAGCCAATTGCATGGAGTGTCTCAGACTTTCAGGGGACTCTGAGATCCCCATCGCTTTTATGTTTGCTTTGGTAGACAATATCTGATATGCCGTGGTGAGAAGGGGTGTGTGTGTGTGTGTGTGTGTGTGTGTGTGTGTGTGCCCATATGCGTGTGCATGCATAAAGGAACATCAAGATTCATCTGATGCTTTTTCAAATATCACTATCAGGAAGACAATAGTATGTCATACTGAGCCTCACATGTTGTGGCCTCACATGCTGTGACTCCTGGCCTCACATGTTGTGGGTTGTGTCTCAAAGACAGATGGGAAGGAATCCTGATGGATGCACCAAATGCCTCTATCCAGATTGGGTGACATTGTGAACACCTCATAGACTCCAGTAAGATAGTCCAGATGCACAGGCTGAGAGGGAAGTTTAGAAAGGAACAGTTCCAGGGAGGAAACAGATGGTACCAAGAAATCTTTTCAGAAGAGCTATAGCATCATCTCCTTGGTTTTGCAGATGTAATTATATCAACTCTCAAGAATGAGGAAATTTGCCATAAATAACAAGTCTTTGCAAATAATTAGAATTTTTCATACATACTATGTTCACATGTGTACTTGCACACACAGAGAGAGATAATTAGTTTAGTGGGAATGTATAAGTTTTGCAAATTTTGATTTTTCCATTCTAAGAAATCCTAAATACATGAAGTGCATAATTTTTGTACACATGCTTTTGACTTTACAGATTTGGGGTTTTACCAGAATAAATCCTCAGATTCTCATGCAAATTTGAAGCTATTAAATTAGGGGTGGGAGCATAAGACTGAAGAAGTCCAGTGAACCTCAGAGGGTTATTTATATTTGGGTTATGGATGTCACATGGCAACATACATTTGAAGGGATGTGAATCTATAAACCTAAAACAAAGACAGTGAAAGACCAGAAAGAAGTGCTGGCAAAGGTGTGGTGAGAAAGGAACTCTCATACACTGTTGGTGGGAATATGGAATAGTTGAGTCTTTACGGAAAACTGTATAGAACTTTCTAAAATCATTAAAAATAGAGCTACCATATGATCCAACAATCTCACTGCAAGGCATCTATCCAAAGAATACAAAAATGCTAATTTCACCAGATACAGGCTCTCTTCTGCTCATTGCAACACTATTTATGATAGTATGGATGCAACCTAAATGCCCAAAGACAGATGAGTGGATTAAGAAGATGTGGCATAAACACACAGTGGAATTCTACTCAGGTACAAAAAAGAAAGAAAGTAGTCCTACCATTTGTGACAAGACAAATGGAAATCGAGAAGCTTGTGCTAAGTAAAATAAGGGAAAAGAAGAAAGAAAAACACCATATGATTTCACTGCTATGTGGAATATAAAGCAACAAAGCAAAGGAACAGACAAAAACAAACACAAGAAATCTGACTGAAGTATTAAGACTACGAAAGGGGGTATGGAGTAGGGGTGGGATAATAAAGGTGATAAACGGGCTGGATGACCAATGGACTATGGGGAAGGATTATGGATGTTTTGATGGAGATCTTGCATTATAACATATATCTGAAGAACCTGTATCTCTAAATTGTATACAATATTGTAAACTAAGCATTACCTCAAAACAACAACCAAAAAAAATCATTAAAATAAAATAAGAAAAAAAAAACTATCAGCATTAAGAAAAAAAAACCCACAGAGTTGTAAATCAATGTCACCTCAATGAGAAAAGGAAAACAAAGATTTTATTTTACATATCATGCTATAGTTGCCCTTTTTCAAATGTTTTAGTCCACACAAACTAATGACAGAGGGCATTACATTCTTCAGCTGATTTGCAAGCTATATTTATATAAATTAAAAAATTTTAAAACACAGCTTAAAAAATTTTCCCTCATATCTTATGACCTGGAAAATGATTTTTCTGTTATTCTACTCTGTACAGGTAAGATATTCAAACATCGGAAATATTGTTAATCTAGGGCAAATCAGGTCTCCCAAATCTTGGAATGATCACCTTTTGCAATATATGTAAAAATTATATTCACATTATCTGACATACAGCACTCAGCAAAAGTTCTTTTCCTCTCTTCTCTTTCCATTTCCAAGGTTCATCTCCTACTCAGCATCTCAGCATACTGGCATTCACTCTCCTATTCTGCCTCCAAACATGAAATACCGTCAGATAATTTAGCACGAGGTGCTGTGAAGACAGAAAAGATCTTCCTGAGCTAAGAGACTAACAGCTTAGAGAGAGAAAAAAGCTTGCAAACCTTGGACACACTGTAGGTTTGATACTTACTCATCCAGCTTTAATTCCCTGGTTCCTTGTGATGCTACTCGACCATCCTTTCTACCTGCTTGTTTCTGGCTTGAACCGATGAATGGGGTTAAGGCATTGTAAGACAGGTCTACCTCACTCCAGTTTTTCAAACTTCAGAAGCTAAAAACTTCATGGCTAAGCTTGATAGATTCCTTCAACAAACTTTCTAAATGAATGAGAATCCGTTTTTGAATTGAAATGGGGGAGGTTTTTTTAAAAACCATCACTCTAAATAGGGGGGAAAAACAGGGACAAGAAAGAGAAAGCAATGATTTTTGTATGTAGCAATGATACTTGACTACTCCAGATTTGAACTTAAGGAAACAGCTTCTCTCATTTCCCTTTCAGCCACTGGATTTGTCACCTAATAAACACAGAGCGAGTACTTGCCTTGAGCCAGGCACAGCATAAGTGTTGGGTCAAATGAGTTAAATATTGTGGCTATCTTAAAATGAGTTCATGGCCAAGGGGAAAAGAAAAGCAAGTCTGCAGGCAATTAGCAAAGAGTGCAGTGAGGACAATGAAGCGTCAGACCTGGGGAGAATCCCTCAATCAATCTGGTGAAACTCATTGTTGTTTTGATTTGCATTTCTCTTATTACTAGAAGTTGAGCAGTTTTTCATGTGCCTGTTGGCCATTTGTATTTCCTCTTTGGAGAAGTGTCTTTTTAGTTCTTCTCCCCATTTTTTTGATTGGGCTTTTTGTTTTGCTTTCGTTTAGTTGTGTTAGTTCCTTCGATGTACTTAGAAGGAATCGTATTAGCAGAAATAAGTCAAGAAGAAAAAGACAGAAACCAAATGACTTCACTAACATATGGGATACAGTGAAAAAATAAACAAAAGACTTGGGGAAAAGTCAAAACAAACTAAGCACCAAACTGAAGAACACAACTTTGAGCAGGAGGGAAAGGGGGTGGGGGGGAATGGATGGGAGGGGGGTAAAATAGATAAATACATACATACATACATACATACATACATACATACATACATACATACATACATTAATTAATTAATTGATTGATTAATTGTGTAATATCCTGAAAAAAAAATCTGGTGAAACTGGCCATCCCCCAGAGCACTCCAGCCAAGTTCATCTCCATTACAGCAGAGTTGTGATCCTGACACAGCAAATACAAAGTTATTTTTCCTGATTCCAATTGGACTCCCTGGTGAAGTGCAAGTGGTATGTCTTAATATCTGCATTCTTCCTTATGAAACTATAAAGCCTGTGGAAAAGCCAGTCTGAATCTGACAATTTCCTGGACTCTGTATCCTGTCTCCCTGGAGACATTTCAGCAAATGGAAAGAGGAGGTCTGTCCATGACATGACAGTGGCAATGTTATCCTAATAGCGTCTGGCCTTCAAATATTTTGCTCACAGTTAAGGGCCTGTCTCCCTGTATTTTCAGCCTTTGTTAACTGGTTTCTCCCCCAACTCTTCATGCCCACTGACATTTCCTCGTCTTTCCCCACCCCAAGCTGGATTATATCACATAGGTAGCATTCCTTCCATGAACTCTCATTTGCAAAGGTATGTCCTTTGAGCCTGTTTATTCTCATAATGGAAATGTGCACAGAAGGACCTGAGGAAGCTTTCTCAACTAACACCAACTCAGACGATGCAAAGATTTGGCAATTTTCTCTTTTGGGTTCCACCATCACCCCAACCAAAGAAGGAAACTGACCTTTGTCTTGCTGGTCATGGAAATGGGAATGGACAAAAAGACCCAAGAGAGACACTATCATTGTAGAAGAACAAGATGGTTGGAAACCAGTAAAGGTGTAAAGTTATAGTGAGGTGGGGTGGAGTGGGGTGGGTGGAGGCAGGAGCTAGAAGGAAGCTTTGACAAGCCTGCAGAACTCAGCATATAAACTACAGAGAATGGTGATTAAAAGTAGTTTTTAAAAACTCATAAAGTTCTTAAAATAGCATTGAAAAGAAACAGAAATCAAACTCTAAACATTTTATGCTTTGAAATTGACATCTGTTTCATAAATTGGGGGGGGGAAGAGTAAAGACTGCTTTACAATTATGGGAGTTGCTGGAAACATTGCTTCAGGCTCTAAGGAGGAGTTGTTTTTGAATTTAAGGAAGAAGTGAAACCTTTTTTTCTGATTGAAGAATAGATTTTTGCACAGCTGTGTGACTACCGTGATCAGAGTGTCACTTTTTCTGGCTTTGCTCTGTGAAGAAAAAAAGAGGCAGTTCTCCAAAAGGGAGGAGAAGTGATGTTGTGTTTTTCTTGCTCTGTTGCTCACACTTCATCCTCAGTTTCAACAGTGGCCGTAAAAGCAAAATAATGGAGTAACTGTGGATTCCTGTAAGAATAGTACTCACTCCACTACAGAGTTCAGCATCATCAAACCTGGAAGACTCAAATGGCAAATCAAAAAGGGGCAGACAAAAGCCATGGTTTTGTCAACCGAAACAGAGAAGAAATGTAATGAATTATAATTGATGAGGTTTAGTTAACAGTGTGTTAAAAACATATACATGTTTATTTCTTTACATCTTGTTATATATGCGAACATATTTAAACATAGTGCTCATTAATTTTTATAGATAGTAAATATAAATTATGTTGTATAAGATGATGACTGGATAGAAAAACCAGGGTTTCTTTATCAATTCTCTTGCTTACTATGCAGACCTTCTGACCAAAACTAAGAATCCTCAAGTGATCTCAAATCAGCTATCAAAATCACAGAAATGTTCTGTAAGGAGATTGATTTTTCAGATTCTTAAGAGGAAAGCTTGTGATCTAAATATACAATGATGAAAGATATTCATAAACATCTATCGGAATAATAGTATGTCAGTGCCATTATGATCAAAACATTTCAAAGATTGAATTTAAAGCACTAGAGAAAGCTAGTCCCATGGAGCTCTGCAAGCAGTTGATATGAATTAAGGTCTCTGCAAAAATTATTGTGAAAGTCCACTGAGTATTCATCAAAGTAAGGATCAAAGATCATCAGAGTAAGGATTATCAGAATAAGGATCAAAGCCAAAACAGCCCAACACTGAGGATGATGCTGTGACTCGTTGCTGTACCAGACAACAGATCAGCAATACTATAAATCTGGGTTCTTTTAGAATAGCATATCTTAAAAGAGGCAAGACGTCAAGAAAGCAATATGCTCCTTTCTTTCTCTAATAGACATTTACTTGGGAATGCCATCACAAGCTGTGAGGAAAGCCAAATTAGCCCAGGAAAGTGTCCTCTAGAAGTGTTTTGGCAAACTTACCCAGTGGTGGCCCTCGTCAATAACCTCAGCTGCTAGATGTGTTGATCAGAGATACCTCAGAGGTTCCCAGCACCTAACCATCAAATATTCCCACCTGAGAAGTCCTGGACAAGAGGGGCAGAAACACATTTTTCTTGCCATGTGCTGTCTGAACTAACTAATTCACAGAATCCATGAACATAATCAAATGTTAGTTCTACTTGCTAAGTTTTCTTTAAGGAGAAACTGCAATAGTCATCATTTTTAAGTTCCAACTGCAATAGTCATTATTTTTAAGTTATAAACAAGAGCCCTTCTATTGTAGTATCAGAAAATAATTCTCCAGTCTTCATTCAAGATCAAAGGGAGACAAATGTCAGTCATTTGGATTTAGGTAGAGGATATCAGGCTCTAGGTGATTCTTTACTGAACTTTCAGTCAATTTTGTGAAAGTGGCACATACTGCCACTTTCAGAGGTATTAACACCATCAGATATATTGACTGTTTCCTTTTACTTATTTAAGTAAAGTATTCAAGACATTGTTCACAAAAATACATGCACTTTACTGGGAAACAGGAACAATAGTTGCATCAATGACAAAAATCTTTCCACTCTCTTTTTTCATATATTTCAGTTCTTGGAGATTTGTTCAGATATTTGAAACAGAGACTCCCCTTTGTCTAGTTCCAGTCCTTAACAACAAAGAACATTTGCTGAATTTTTATAAGAAGTTATAGAAATATAGGTTCATCCCTGAAGGAGAAGACATCTAAAGAATGCATTAAGATAAAAGCATATCATTACTGCAAATAAATAGATTTGATGAAATATTTACAGAATGGATGAATGGTTGAATACAATCATAGAGAGTTTGATATTTTTTCTTGTGCGCATACTTATTACCATTTACCATGTCCCTCCCTGCTTCTGCAAACAGGGTCTCAAAGGCTGCTGTTTCTACTACTGGATTCTTGCAACAATGGAAGAGTCTCCCTTTCCTGTTCTTTCTGATTTAGTATAAATCAAAACCTCTATGTAAAATGTTCTCTAACTTCTTAGTTGTCATCACAGTCTCTCTGTGTTCTACTGCAGGTCTTCCTCAGTACTTCTCAGCAGAAGTACTACATTAAGAACGATCCTCCACAAACTGACTTACCCAGTATCTTCACTTCTTGATCTGCTAGTGTTAGAGAGCTGTTTTGCTATACTTCCCATAACTAACCCGTTTCAAACACCAATTCCCTCTATCTCACATACAAAATCGTATATATACACATATATACATACGCATGTATATTAATAAATCAAGATATGACCTGATGAGATACTTCATGTGTTTGTTCTAACAAATATGCTTGCAAGCATCCTGTAGTCAAGAAAAGCAAGGTTGTTGATTTCCAAGTATTTGCCTTGATTATGAGAGTTAGGTAGTCTTGAAAGAATTGTATGTGTTTAAATATTTTTAAACAAAATTAAACATTTTATTACATTTTTAAGTAGGTGGTTCTGAGATAATAATAGTTATAACATAATATAAACTTCCAATGTATGGCATTATAATTCAATAATTAGATATTGGAATCCTCACCTAAAGTCTACTTTCTGTCCAGTATCACACAGTAGATTCCATTTACCCATTCCATCTATCCTCCAACACTCTTCTGTGGTAACCATTAATCTTTTCTCCATATCTAGGAACTTTTTTGTTTTGTTTGTTTGATTTATTTCTTTATATTCCAAACATAAGTGAAATAATTAGTTTCTTAAATTAAGCTTAGCATTTATTTGAGCATAACCGAATCCAGTGTCAGTTATTTTACAAGTAGTCATAAAAATATATATTAATTATATGCATCTATGAGAGAGCCATACATTGGTATGATTAACGGAAGGTGGAAAGGGACACACAGAGATGGTGGTCAGAAAGTGGAATTAATTCTGAGGGAATAATGGACAAAAACAAAGGTATATGTGACCCAACTTCAAATTATATAGCAAACCTGTAGTGTTCAAAAGAGTATGGTATTGGAATAAAAACAGACAGATAATGGCACAGATTGAGAGCACAGAAATAAACCCACACATACAAAGATAACTAATTAATCCCAAAGGAACCAGGGATATGCAACAGAGCAAGGAAAATCTCTTCAGTAACTCCTATTGACAAGGAAATAGAAAGCTATCTCTATTCATGCATTGGAAGAATTAACATAGTCAAAAATTTTCATCTTATCCAAAGCAATTTATGGCTTGCATTCAGTCTCTAATCAAAATTTTCCAGGGACTTCCTCAAAGAAATAGAGCATGCATTGAAAGTTATATAGACCCATAAAAGACCATGAGCTATCATAATCAAAAAAGTATGTTATTGGAATAACAACATACACACACACACCAATGGAATATGATAGAGAGACCAGAAACAAATTCGCTTTTATATGAACAGTAAATCTATGACAATAGCTAAGAGTATACAATGAAGAAAAAATTGTCTCAACAATTACTGTTGGGAAACCTAGACAACCAAATACAGAAAGTTAAATTATTTCAGTCTCTTACAACATACATTAAAATTAACTCAAAATGAATTAAAACTTTCAATGCAAGGGCAGAATGCATTAAATACAAAAAATATATACAAAACACTCCACAACATTGACTGCAGTGAAATCTTTGTTAACTAAGATCCAGCAATATGGAAAATAAAAGCAACAAATAAATGGGACTACATTAAACTAAAAAGCTTCAGAAAGAAACTGCTGTTAAAACAAAAATACACCCTAAGGAATGAGAGATAGTTGCACATCATACATCTGACAAGAAGTTAATGTCAATCTACAAAGAACTCATACATTTCAATAAAAAGAAAACCAAGAACCCAATCAAAAAAATCAGTAGAGGAACTAGATATTTCTCCAAAGAAGCCACGACAATGTCCTACAGTTACATAAGAACAGGTACATTAGTGTTCAACATCACTAATTAGCAAGGAAATGTAAATCAAAACCAAAATGAGATACTACCTCCCTCCTATAAGAATGGTTCATTTGAAAAAACAAACAAACCAAAAAAAAGGAAACAACAAGTTTTGGCAAAGATGTGGAGAATGAAAGACAATGTTGATGGAGATATAAACTGGTCCAACCCTTATGAAAAACAGCATGAAAGTTCCTTAATATATTAAAAGTAGATCTAACATATGAATGAAGAATTCCACTTTTTGGTGTCTATCCAAGGGATTTAAAAACTCTCATTCAAAGGACTATATGTATTCCTATATTTAATGTAAGGACTATTAACGATAGCCAAATAATAGAAAGACCTAAGTGCCCAATGACATATGAGTGGATTTAGATGTGATACATATGTACAATGAAATACTATTCAGCTATAAAATAAATGAACTCTTGCCATTTGTGACATGGACAGAATTGAAGAGAATTACGCTGAGTGAAATAAGTCAGAGAGAGAAAGAAATACTCATCGTTCCACTCATGAATATAGAGAAATAAACAAAGAAACTGACAAAACTAAACCAAGTCTGGAAATATGATAGTAGAATTGAGACTACTAGAGGGGAAGAATGGGGCCAGGAAAAAAAGTGAGAGAGGATCCAAAGGTTCACATTTAAAAGAATATGGGTGCTCTGGGGGTTGGTAGAATCTGGTGATGCACACATATCCCTCTGAATCATATGCAGTGATATAAATCAATGTTACCCCAATAAGAAATAATCACAAAATATATGATGGTGGGGAAATTGAACAACAACCTGCAAAAGAATGAAACTAAATCATTATCTAACACCATACACAAAAATTAATTCAAAATGGATTCAAGACTTGATTGTAATACCCAGAAGCATAAAATGTATTGAAGAAAACAGGCACTATGCCTGTTGACACCAGTCACAGAGATGGCTTTGGGGATTTGACTCCAATGGCAAGGGAAACAAAAATAAACAAAATTAACAAATGGGATTTTAAATCAACTGAAAAGCTGCATTGTGAAAGAAACTCTGATTTAAAAAAAAAGACTGAGTGGGAAAGAGTTGCAAATCTTACATTTGACAAAAAGTTAATAGCCAAAATTTACAAAGAATTTATAAAACTCAACAACAACAAAACAAAGAAACAAGGATTTGAGTAGATACTTTTCCAAAAAAGATCCAGATTGGAAATGCACATGAAAATATGTTCATCATTTCTTCTTATCAGGGAAATGCAAACCAAAACAATGATATCTCAACTACAGAGTTCAACAACATGGTGTCAGAAGGAAGATGCCAGGCTGACCTCCAGAGAGTAGCAATGAAATTGCAGCAGAACAAGTTAACAACCCCCTGCAAGACAAACCAGTGAGCAGGCAGGCACACAACAGGCGAGTCAGTTAGCTGAAACACAGCTAACAGAAATACTTAGTTGTGTTTGCAATGACACTAGGGCAGAGCAACTCATGAGAGCAAGGCAGGTGCCATCTCTTGGAGCCCTCTACAGCTGTTTACTTGGTACTCCCACGCTAGAGACTTTGGAGACACAGCCTTGCCTTGGAAATGGAGGTGCACAGCATTGGCATCCAGGACAGAAGGCACACTGTTGAAAAATGGGAAGAGCAAGTTGCAGAGTAATGATAACTGACTTGAGTCTGAGGTTTCTAATATAAAACAGCTAGAGCCTGATTGGTGAGGAAAGCAGGAACGGATCATTTGTGTCTCCTCACAGAAGAGTTATTACATATACCCTGAGACTGTTGGCAAATACTCTGAAATTTGCCAACCCACTCCCCTTCATCTCACCCCATTCCATGCCAAAACCAAGACAACTGAACGCTGTCACTAAGCAGAGTTTAGCACCTGAATCTTAGCAACAGGGTCTGAAATGGAAAAGCAAGTACAGTTTCAACTTATAGTCCTGTTACAACCCGGTGTCACATCTAGTGTTCAAATGTAGCTAGATGCTGAGGCTGGTAGGACTCTAGCTGACATACTCAGGCCAGAGGAGCCTGAGTTTGTGGATCCCACCGCACAGCGCTGGTGCCCAATAAGTTGGAAGCTTGAACCCCTGATGCTCACTGGAGTTAATCCTTAGGTGCCCAGCTCCTTTCTCTTTATTACTCTTTGTCAGCACTACTACTAGCCATTCTGAATGTTTATTCCTACCATAACCTAATAAAAACAAAAACTGAAGAGACAGGAAGTCATACCACAAATGTTGGACTTAAAAAATAAAATAAAATAAAATGAAAAAAAAAAAAAACACAAGGTTTCAGTTCAGCTAAACCACAAAATACGTCTGAAGAAGAGTTCAAACTACAAAAAAATAAAATAAACAATGGATGGCATAAAACAGAAACAAAATAAAGATAGAAATATATGACTTTTAGAATTAGAACCAATAGATGCTAAAAATAGTATAACTGCATAGCAAATACAATAGAAGATCTCAATAGCATACAAACACAACAGAGGATTAACATAAAAGCATAATGTCAGAGAATGCACAAATAGAGAAATGGAGAGAATAAAGAATTTTTTTTAAAAAGAGCAAACTGTGTAATAGCATCAGTATCATGCGGTCCCAAGAGAAAGACAAACCATAGGAAATTAATTTGAAGAATTGTTGGATCCATCTAAACTTGGGAAATGAACCACACATGCTGATTCAAGAGGTCCAAAGAGTTACAAACAAGATCCTTTCAGACAGGCACACTCTAAGACACATGAAATAAGACTGTTGAAAACAAATGATCAGAACAGAATACGAAGAAGAAAAGAGAAGAATTCTATGGGGGTTCTAATCAAACTGTCTGTGGACTTTTCCATCAAATCCCTACAAAAGAAGAAAAGAGTATGGCAGGAGATACTTAGAGTACTCAGAAAGATTTCCAAAACCAGAATCCTTTATCCTGCAAAATTAGACAAAATCATGACAAAAGGATGGACTAGGAGCCTCACTGAAAGTCAAAAATAAAAGAATCCATCAATGTTTTAACCAATGTTGAGGCATTACAAAACAAGGAAACAACAAATATGGAGGGAGCCATCATCTATATGAAATAATATGAAGGAAGTGGAGACATATGAATGCATGCCCATGAGAATGTTCATTTTCCAGCAAACTTTGGGGAGATAGTGGAAAGAAAACCTCTACAATTTTGGTGAGATTTTTTTTTTAACTGCAGTCATTATGGAAAGCAGTATGGAGAGCCTGAAAATGTTAAAGACAAACTTTACATACCATCCACTTACCCTTCTCTGTAGTTACGAGAAGAATGTAAAACATACCAATTTGAAGAGAAAATGTAATTTCATATTCATTGCAGCACCATTCACAATAGCCAAGAGTTGGAAACAACCTAAATGTTCACTGACATCATAATGTCATAATATCCATAAAACTGGGTAAAGATGTGGAACACACAGTAAACTACTATTCAACTTTTCAAAAGAAAATAAAATCTTGCTATTTGCAACTATATGAATGAACATAGAGGGCATATGCTATGTGAAATAAGTCTAATTCAGACACTATATACATTCACTCATATGTGAGAGACAAAGAAACAAAACTAATATACAAGCAAAACAAGATCTTAGATTCCCTCTAAAAATAAAATTATGATTAGTAGAAAAGAAAACAGGCATGCGAAGTTGAGTAAAAATGATCAATAATTTGATGAAGAATGGAGACTAGATTTCTGGTAGTGAATATGATGTCATACATGCAGGTGTTTATCTGTAAAACTGCAACCTGAAACCTATATACTGTTAGACCAGTGTCACATCAATAAAAATAAATATAAAAAATGGTTGAGAAAAAGTAAGAAAAGCTTAAGTTAAAGGCAAATGGTCTACAGGAAAGAATGAAAAACTATAGAGACTGAAGCAGCTAGTAAAGAGAAAATGAAAAGATACAAAATAAGAAGATATAGAAATAGAAGCAGTTATGAAATAAGTAGGAAGCTATAATCAAGGCAAAACAATGGGAAAGAAATCAATTTTCTATAAACTTCAGCACTGATCCATACCACACATGTCTCACTACGATCTGACAAAAATGCTCTTCCAGGGGAAGACAAGACATTTCTTTGTACATTGCTCACTCCTAGAGTGACTATTGACAAACCAAAAGAGAAGATTTTGTTGGCAGAATGTGCTTATACCTTTGTTTTCATTTACAGGACTAAGTGTTCATCAATCTCTCAATAATTCTGCCATTGACTCCATTAATATAGTATAGCTAGAAGCCGAGGTTTTACATTTCAACTGAGATTATACACTAAAACAAATGTTCCCTTTACTCTCTCAACATTTCTGACATCCGATGCGTACACTACACTTCTCAACAGACTGGATGTCCTACAATCTTACTGAATTCCGACACTAACTTCCCCAAATTGGTAAAGGCCTTTCAATTTAAGGGGTCAGTTCCTCCAGAATACTTCCACACTTCAAGCCTTGTAATAATTTCCAATGTGTCCGTACATCTTATCAAGCAGCTATAAATGAGGGATTCCCATGATCCAATAACAAAATATAAGATAATAAATTTGCATTGTTTTAGGTCCCTTAATCTGTACTTATTTGTTAGCAACAAGTAGGAAACTAATATACAGACTGATAATTCCTCAGTCAGCGATCCTCCCAGTTCATGCAACAGGGAAGTTTAAGACCTACATACATTTAGTTTCCAACCAATCCCTTCCTGTATTCATAGTTATTCCCAAATATCTGATGAAAGTCTCATGACAATTATTAGAGGGAAAAAAAGGCAACTTTTTTAAGAAGTTCTCATCTGCAATCCTCTGGCTTTTGTAAACTGATAAGGCAGCTTCACCTTTTCTCCATCAAGATCTTAAAATCATTGTTCTACATAGTTTCACCAATTCTTTTGGTTGCTAAGTTTAAATCTTAGTTCTTCCTTTGTAGCTACAATGAGTCCAGGTTGAGGTTTCTGTCTTCATAGATTATCAATGTCATTTATCATAGTCTTCCTCTCCTAGTGTTTTCACCTTCGCAGTCTTGTAGAAACCAGTGGACTAAGGATTACAAAAGTAATTTGTAATATTAAAATTTAAAAACTCTTAAAAATGCATTACTCAGATACTATGTTTTAAAATGTTAATGATTATTATCAAAATTTCCAAAAGTGTACTCCTTGTCAATTATCTTTGGGAACATCTTCCTAATGTCCCATCTCTGTTTTATCGAGTTCCCTTTCCCTCTTCATCTCTTAAGTTCCCCTACAGTTCCTGTGAGAAATTTGGACTCGTTGGGAAGGTCCAGCGTCACACTATCCGAACCAGACCCAGGAACAACACAAGAGTCTGAGCCCCCTAGTCATCTCCACAGCATTCCCTTTTGAAACAATGTGGATAATGGCAGGCGCTGCTTCACAAACACAAGCAGATCATCATCATTCCCATCCTGCTGGCATTTATTTACCAGATAAGTATTCCAAACAGAAGCTCCATTCTAGTCATCTCTCCTTCCAATTTCAGAAGGTGGTCGAAACACATTCTAATCCATCCTTGAACCTGGATAGGTTTGTTAATCAAAGTTTCTTTAGCTTCATCTAACCACAGGGGTGTGTTGAATAAAACTCCAGAGTCAAGTGCTGGCTCTGCCTCTTTGAAAGGAAAGCAGTGAAACAGGAAAGGCATCCAACTGAGATAAAAGCTAAGCTAACAAATGATAGCATTTCCAAAACAAATCATTGGGCTTGAATGCCTTGGAATGAAATAGGAGAGGAGGGAGTGTTAGAAAAGAGCACAGGCTGAACTCAACCTGCCTCAACAGGAGGCAGGGGGCTGACAGAGACTTTGGTATAAGACATGGATCTTGCTAACACAAGAGCCCACCCTGGTTCTCTCATTCTGTTTTTCCTGTTTTCCCTTATTCCCTGCCTTTTTCCAAAGGGGCATGCTGAGAAGACATATTAGTTTGTTGTTCTGTGTTTGAAACAATTTTCATCATTTGATTTTAGGAAACAATCTAGTAGAGAAAAACACAGAGTTGAGAGAGAGGATGTAGCCTCATTATTTAGCATTGGGAAGAAACCTGAGAAAAGTGGATCAAAATGATGATGGAAACTGATTGTAAAACAAAGTCGAGCCTAGGTCTCTTAGTTTATGGCCTTGCACCTATATCTATCTGGTCAAGAGTTCACTACAAAATGTTGGTGATAAGACACCACAACTAATGTGTGAGTTGGAATGCTGAAGGAACATGAATTAGTCACTGAGAGGTGCTGCAGAAAATTGTCTTGACAGGTTTTCTAGCCCCTTCTCTATGCTGGGTGCTGTAACTAGTGAGAAAAGTGTGTAAAGAAAAATGAAACAATATTGTGCCTCCACGAGTACATCACCTAGCAGAGGAAAGGCAACAGCAGCAATCAGCAATCCAGTCATCAAGGAGTTTCAACAGGGCTTGGAAACGCTCTCCATCAAAAACCTTTTGGGTTCAAGGATGAACTTGAACTAGCTTTCAATTGAGGGTGAACTTTATGGTGTTATATCCTGGAAAAAGCAAAAAAGAGCAGTCTTACAGTAGAGTCCCCAACTCAACTGGGACCAGGGACCTGAATACTTTCAAGAACTCTTTATCCATCTCAACTGCATCCTTCTTTTTCTCATTCTCTGTTGACCATCCTCCTCTTCTCTAGCAGAGTATTCAATAACATATAACATATGTTATATATGTTATAACATATAACTGTTGGAGAGAAACTCGGTGATCTTTCTTTATTCCAAAATCTGAAAAGTGTTGGGAAGAATCTCATTGATTTATTATTTTTTATTACTTAATCTATTTTTTCTCACATCCCATTGTCATCCCTAGTTCTCCCACCACCATATCATCCCATTCATTTTTCCTTGAGAGCCCACCTCTGATAACCATTGAGGTGAGGGAGCAGATCCATTTAAGAGCACAGAAACTCCAGGAGAAATTTCACAGCTATGCTTTTCACTTTAGAAATGGCTCCAAGTTTGCATCCCACACATATTTGATTTCTCTGACTTATGTTTTTTCTACTTTTCTCATAAGGTCTTGTATCCATATACTTCTTCACAGTCTAGATCTTTCAAAAAATGACTGATAAGTGATCTGTCTGGCTTGAACCAGCTTTTCTCTAAGACTTTGTCTCCTGGATCTTCCATGCCAGCTCTGTGAACATTGACCATGGATTCATGATGCTTATCCACTCCAGACTTCCAAAAACCAGGCCCCATTAAGGATCGCATGGGCTATCCAGAGTGTTGCTAAAAATGTGAGCTTGGGTCCCAAAGGAACATTAAGGTTGTTGGGGAGTCATCTGCCTGGAGATAATTAAAGGTGAGGGTATGGTATATATATATATATATATATTAAAATATATATATATATATACCAGAGAGAATCTGAATTACCCTACATATAAAGGAGGGACAAATGATAACAAATTTCCAAGGTAAGAATAAAACAGAAAGTAAAGAGGAAGGTGGAGATTTAATTGACCTAGATAACCACCTTGTATCACATGGCAGGCAACTCAGCTAAACAATGGTCAAAATATGGTAGATTTTCCAGGCTCATGATTTCTCTGAATTTTTCTATTTCTAGTCTTCTATTTCACTTCTTGATACATTATCCCTTTGGGACTGAGAGAGCAGATGGATCAATCTCATTTTGTTTCCAAGCACTGGAGCTGATAAAAAAGACTTACTGGAGAGGGACATGCCTAAGATGCAAAGTAAAGATTTTTATTTTCTTATTATGGATTTATTTAACTGATCTTTCCAAGAATTCATTAAATGTTACATTATTTCATAGTTGCTTTGCATTCTAAGCAAAAAAGTGACAGACTTCCAATATGAGATGTATTTTTATGCCATGCTGTTGTTCCTTTATTTACACACTTGGCATTTATACCGTAACAAGAAATAACTCTGCTGAGAAAAATAAATGTCCGTGTTGGTAATAGCATTCATTGCCTAGATACTTTGGCAAATTTTCATGTTTCTGAATATATGTCTGAGATAGTCGTGCCTAGCAACTGTGAAAGGATATAGCCATAAATCATTATAGTCAGTCATTAGAGGTCAGAAATGATTTAGATGAGGAGTTACTCTCAGTAATGATACAAAACCTTGTCTAAAGTTTTGAAAATCAAATCCTGTGGATGAGACTTTGACAAGCGAGGTACGTGTCTCATCATGTGCTTTTAATAAAACACACAGTAATTTTTGGGAAAAGTCATTTCCAGTGCCCTTTAAAATTCCTTTTTTTTTTTTTTTTTTGCTTTGGTCAATGAGTTAACTGAATAAAAACCTGAAACAAGAAAAATTGTAATTGTTAGAAGTCACAATTAAATATTTAGCTTTAAAGCATAGAATAAGGGGGTTTTGGATAAAATCAGGGTCGGGGGATGGGCACAAGAGATTAAGATGATAGTTCATGGATGATGGCAAGGTGGTGAGAGAACCTCTGGGTAGATGATGATGTAAAATATAAATATATATGCAACCAATTTAGAAAAATGAAATTAATTATATATAAAAATAAAATAAAATTCTTGAGTGAAAAGTAATACTTAGCTTTAAACATTAATTGACAAGGATCATAGTGAATCAGGGTTTGGGGTAGCAGGCCCGGAGTCTGAGAGTCCAGGGTCAGCTCTTTCTCAGTTCTTGTCTTTGGCATGGAAAGAATTCAACATTGAGACCAAAGCTACATAAAAGTAAGATATTTACTGATAGGTAGGAAGAAGAATGGAAAGCTCTGTAAGTGGAAGGGGCTGTCCCTCAATTTTAGAAGCAGGTGCTTCTATAGGTACAGTGGACAAGGAGGGGGAGCTTGGCGATTGTGTCTCTGCCTTGTATCTCTTGCTGGTTGATTGGACCTGTGGGTCTCCTAAGCTACTTAGGCCCACCAAGTTTTCCCACATCACCCAGCTTACCTTTCAGAAAATGGCTTTGGTCCTTTGGCATTGTGTTATTATGCTGGTCTCCTGAAAATTCCATTTTTTAATTGAATGGGGGCACATCCTCCTGGTCTGCAACTGTTTCTCAATCAGGATGATAAATGCACTTAGAGCTTGGGGCACACTGTTCCTAACTGACTGACTAGAACCCACCCATTTCTTTTTTTTTTTAATTCTTAAATATTTTATTTATATAAAATGTTTATGTATTTCATATATAAATATCACCCACCACTTTCCCTCCCTGACCGCTCCTTCCCATCTCCCCACGCCCTCCCCTCCACCCAGTTGTGCACTTTAGTTTGGTTGTTGACTTGTGTGCTCTTTTCCTCCTGGCCTTTTGCTTGCGTTTCCTCTGTCCCGTCTATGAGTGACACCATCTGGTTTCCAGCTTTTTCTTCCTGACTTGTTTCTGCTCATAGTATTCCTTCCAGGTCCATCCGTGTGATCTCGAATGCATCCATTTTGTCACTTTTATTTTTATTTTATTCTATTTTTTTAATTTATATATAAATTTCACAACATTGTAATCTCAAGGATTTGCCCCTCCCCCACCCTCCCCTCCCTTCCCCCCTTTTCCCTCCTGCTCAAAGTTATGTGCTTCAGTTTGGTGCTTAGCTTGTTTGGACTTTTCCTCAAGGCTTTTGTTTATTTTTTTCACTATATCCCATATATTATTGAAACCATTTGGTTTCTGTCTTTTTCTTTATGGCTTGTTTCTGCTAATATGATTTCTTCTAAATGCATCCATGTTATGAAATTGTCGAATTTGTCATTTTTAATTGATGAGTAATATTCCATCGTGTATATATACCACATTTTTTTCATCCAGTCATCCGTTTTGGGGCATTTAGGTTGTTTCCATGACCTTGCAATTATAAATTGTGCTGCAGTAAACATCCGAGCACAGGTAAAGGGACACCTGTGCTCTAGACCCATTTCTTAGCTTCCTCCTTCAACAGTAACTCCTCTCAGAACTGTATTGTGTGAGACTACACATACCTCCCAGTCTTCTACATAGCTCCTTTGCTACTCAGATGACATTTCTTATGCTAATCTCCATCTTAGATATTAACCCATGTAACGGTCCCTTTTTAAATGCTGGCCCAGTTAGAGCAGAGGGAAGCATCTGGGCTCGGATGTTCTTGGATCTAGAAAACACTTTTCTGCACCATCTTTAGTAACTCCTCCTCCTTTGGTAGCTCCTCCTTTGGTAGCTTATTTCTTGTTTATTAGAGCATATTTAATTTATGTTAAAAGTTGAAAGACAGAAGTTTCTGGAATGGAGATAAATCTGCAAAATGTTTCTGCCTGTGGAGTTATGGTCAGAGATAGGGTATGGAGGAGACTACTTACTGCTTTCAAGGACTAAAAGACCAAAATGGGTTAAGTAGTAAGAACTATGGTGGAAGAGTTGGAAGTCAAAGTGAGATCATGGGTAAGATATGAGCAGAGATGAGTGCAGGTAGACACAAAGTCACAAATATAGAGAATCCTTGAGCATCCTCTCTTTTACAATGTCCTGTGTTTTGGGTGTAGGAGGTAGAACTTAAAAGATTAGGCTAGGCAAGATCAACTTTATAAAATATTCTCAAGAAAATCAGATGAAATATTTACAAACTTCATTGGTGATTTCCAGTGCTAAATAAAATGTGTGTTATTACTACTAGTCACAGTTTCTAGCTTTTATTTTCTCTGTGTTGCAATTCACCTCCCATGATCTTGTGACTTTCTTCAGTCAACAGCTTGTAGCTGGAAGACTGAAAAGTCCATGTGTAGTTTGCCACACTCTTGTACCTGCTGAAAGGATGATAATACCTCCACCAGCTTCAGACTCTGAGAGTAAGGTGGTTTCAATCTTTGCCCTGAATTGCCCCAGAGACATAGAATAATTGAGAAATAAGATTCTAAACTGTAAATTTTTGAGAGTAAAGGGACAACTGGAGCAATTCAAAATATACGGTCATCCTAGCAAGACCTAAACTTGTACCATGTCACCCAGATGAGGATTTTTTGTAGTAGCAATGTAACCTAAAGTAACATAACTTATCCTGACTGATACATCAATGAATGTGTGAACAGTGCAGTTATCATTAACAGACCATGCAGCTCATATTCTAACTGCAGGTGAAGTCAACTATATTGGTATGTACAAGAGTCCAGAGTGCTTGGTTTCCAGGTAACAGCTTCCCTCCTTTGGACCACACTCCCAGAACACAAGAGAGTGAAATTCAGCTAGAGCACTTTTTAATTTGGTCAGCAGGACCCAGTTGAGGAGAAAAGGAACTTGCACAACTTTAGTTTAAGCAAACACGCTCAGGTCTGTAAGTGTCTTGTGTTCCTTTCTATTGCTGACTCCTATTCTTTCCATTTCTTCACTCCAACTCCCTGGCCCTAATGGAATTTGAGTGTGGACCTCTTCGGAAAGGCATTCCGCTAAGAAGGGAAGAAGACACGGGGCCAGTGCTCAGTGTGACACAGTGAACGCAGGCCAAACTGCAAAGAACTTCACTGAGATTCACTCTTGCCATGCCTAGCATGGGCCACCAGTGTGACCTGTCTCCTCACCATCCCCTAAGCCTCTGGAGGCCCAACCCTATGCTCAAGCTGACCCACCAAGTGTGTATGACAAACTTTTAAAATGCAAATTGTTATTTATTTTATTTTTTACATATATTTTTATTGATCGCATATATGTATTCTTTACATTGTTGTATACCCTGAAGTCTCCCACCATCATGTCATCTGTGAGCCACCATCCTGATCTCTCGTATGCATCCCTCCCCTGATTTTCCCCTTTGCCCCCCTCCCTTGCTATATGCTTTAGTTCTCTTGTATGACAAACTTCTTATATATGACATGGGGAAATAAAGGGTGGTCATATATCTGGGAACAACTAGTAACATCTTCTGCTCTTGTTAACATATGCAGGATGATTTTATTGGAGAAAGGCTGATTCAAGGAATGAGACAGTGAAAATATAAATGAGCCTAGAGAAAGCAAGGGGTGTTCAAAGACAAAAGAATAAGGTCCAGTCAAAGGTGCTTTGGTCTAATAAAAGAGCTCCCAATGACCATAAGCACAATTTGAGCAACAAAGTGATAGCGCAGTATTGAACTATAACTAAAATACTAGATAAATAAATAAATACATAAATAAATTCATACTAGTCTTTCCACAGTCACTTATATAAACAAGTGATAAATTAAATAAATGGGAAAGAAGAGATAAATCTTCCTTTCAAAAGAATTCCATTGAATATATGGGCATGAGTGCAGTGCATGTGTGCGTGTGTGTGTGTGTGTGTGTGTGTGTATGTGTGTGTGTGTTGTATTGGTGGATTGATAGGATAGACAGATAGTTGCTCCCCAGTTAGGAACTTGAAAGCACACTCTCCTAAAAGTGGCCTGTATATGGTGACCTGCTTTCAAGTATAAAGTGAGGAAAGGGGAAAATGATAACATGAGACTGAGAAACTATCAAAAATCATAAGAAAGTGGAGACATAGAACAAAATGCAAAATAGAACCCTGGATTATATACTAGAACAGGTGGAGATGAAAAATCTGGGGCAATATGGATAACTTTTGGATTGTAGTTAATGGTTATGTACCAACGGTGGTTGGAGTGCAAGCTCTGCACTGCGGTAATGGGAGATGGTAACAATGGGAGAAACCATACAAAATGCAGTGAAAACTGGGTGCTGGTAGTTTCTTCATGAGGTAACAAGTGTTTCCCTAGGTTTTGCCCTGTCTACCTGCCGGGGACACTCTTCTCTCCAGACACCACTGCCCCCTCCAGCGTCATATTCTTTCCTAATCTATCATAAAGGAACATCATCACTTAGCTCAAGAGACAGGCCCCTGGCCTCCAGTGTGCTTGGATCTCCTAGGTTTGTCCTTGATTTTCCCAGTTTTCCCCTACGGCATGTAAAGACATTACCACAAAATATGTGAAGAAAGTCCTCAGTTGATGGGCATTGGAGGAGTTTCAGGTAAGGAAACTTCGAACTGTGAAAGTTGTGGGATGTGCCTGAGTTTAGGAAATGGTGGCAAGGACACACAAAGAGCAGTGAAAGAGCCTGTGTGAGACCAGGGTCCTGGGAGACAGTGCAGGGCAGGTCACCAGCTTTGGTCCTCCTCTGGTGTGACCCTCCTCACAGAGTCAAGGGAATGGGCTCACACAGAACCCATGTCCTTCCTTCTGTGCCATGTTCTAGATTGTTAGCAATATTCTGTGCCGTGTTAGATTGTTAGCAGCCTGTCCGTAAGTCTCCATGCCTATGCAGGCACCTGTCTCCAAAGTGTGGACTAAATTTCATTACACCCGATGGTAGCCAAAGGAGGTAGTGTGGACAGATCAGGTCTAAGGTGACTTCACCAGGAGCCACGTCTCTGTGGGGGTGACAGAGCAATAGAAAAGAAGGTGGTGGGTGACAGAGGGGAGAGGGAGTCAGAGGCTACCTGGCCTATGGTTCCACATTCTGGAGAGGAACTCTTTTTTAAAAAAAATCTATTTATATATAAATTTCACAACTTTGTAATCCCAGGGACTCACCCTCCCTCTCCACAATCCTCCCCTTTCCCCGCTGCCTGAAGTTGTGTGCTTCAGTTTGGTGCTTGGCTTGTTTTGACTTTTCCTCATGGCTTTTTTGTTGTTGTTGTTATATTCCATATATTAGTGAAACCATTTGGTTTCTTTTTGATTTGTTTCTGCTAGTATGATTTCTTCTAAGTACACCCATGCTATCTTAAAATCATCCAATTTGTCATTTTTAATTGATGAGCAATATTCCATTGTGTATATATACCACATCTTTTTCATCCATTCATCTGTTTTGGGGCATTTGTTGTTTCCATGACCTTGCAATCATAAATAGTGCTGCAGTAAACTTCCGAGCACAGGTGTCCCTTTGTACCCACATTGAGGTCTCCTTTGGATAGATTCCCAAGAGAGCAAATTGCTGGGTCAAATGGTAGTCCAATTTTCATTAATTTGAGGGTCCTTCACACAGTTTTCCAGAGTGGCTGGACCAGTTTACATTCCCACCAGCACTGTAAGCATGTTCCTTTCTTGGAGAGGGACTTTTGAGGAGTAGAAAAATTCTAGAATTGACTCTAGCCTCTCTAGCCTTTACAAAGACATATGTGTAAAGTAAAAGAGAACACATTAGATTTATTCAATAAAATAATTAATAGTTAATTAATAGTATAATCAATGGTTCAATTAATAGTTCAATTAATTGTTTTATTGAATTATAAGTCTCTTGGTGCTAAACATTCATATTTAAGCCATATGGCATGAGGCCTCCATTGGTATCTCACCTTGGAGATACCTGTGTGAGAAAACACACAACCGGTCACTGTCCCCCTCTCTCTCGACCCACTAGCGGTGACGTGGGTGGCCTGTGTCCTGTCACCACTGCTCTGCAGTGGGCTTGTCATGACCAAGGGTGTGGGGGCCCAACTCAGCAAGGAGATGGACTGAGCATAGATAGAATCCTTAAGCTGCCCTCCCCATACCATGTCCCGAAGATAAAAGATTTTTGTGACTTTCTATACTGAAAGACTTTGTCAGAATGTATGTGACTGACTTTAAATGTGAGGAAAGGAAAGCTGGCATCTGTATGGGGAATATGATCAAGTTTGACGCTGAATTTTTAGAACAGAGCAGGAATGTCTTCATCCTGTCTTCATCCAGCTGGGGTGGGGTTGGCAGGGAGAGAGAGAGAGAGAAATGTGTTTTTGAGGAGATGAAGAACGAGTCAATCAACACATTCAGAGGTCAGACCTACCAGGCAGGATACCCATGCTCCATGTGGTTTCACTCTGAGAACCCCAAAAACATATGAAGGCACCATTCAACTTTGTCTTTGCCACCTATTGAAACCCAGAATATGTCACATCTCATTGTGCTGACACCTTTCTACATATTAATTTTTATATAAAATATATATTTATAAATAAGCAAAAACTATACAGTTTTAAAATAAAAACATTGAAGCTATATAAACATATTCCTGTTTTACACAAAGGAAGCCTGGAGAAGACACACCATCTGCAGCACACACAGCTTACACAGACCTGCACACTGCCACTAGGGAGGGTAGTGTCTATGCTTCCAGAAAGGAAGGTGTTTATTCTCCAAGGTGGTTTGAAGCTAAGAGTTCATCCTCTCTTTCATATCTCCCCTTCTCTTCCTGTCCACTGAACTCAGAGCAAAGGAGAATTCAGAAGTTCGGAAATGACACCTTTTGTCCCTAGCACAGCAGTTTTCTCCCAGACCTCAGTTCTCCTCTTCCCACCCATTGGCCCACCCCAGCTCCCTCCCCTTCCCTCTTCTCCCCTCCCCTCCCCCTTTACCCCTACCTTCTACCCTTCCAGGGGTTCTGACACACTTGGTCAAGACATAGGAATTTGAAAGTTACCTCAAGACCCCAGGGTACAGCCAAGGTCTAGATTTCTTGGTCTAATAGTAACTCCCAAACCCCACCCAACACCCCATCATTACTCATCCTTCTCCCCCACTGGCCACCCCCCACACACACACCCAAACACAAACATCCCTCCCCCCTACACACACACCCTTGAGAAGAGGTTTTCAATTTTAGGTCAACTTTTTCCAAACCACCACAACCATTTCGTTCAGAAATGGCAACCTTTCAACAACATCAGACAAATCTGTGCTCTTACTGTAGACACAGCAAGGGTGAACTTGAACTTAATGCAGAGCTCATAATAAGCTCTTTCTTCCCTTGTTTGCTATTAATATCACTTTGGGCACAGATAAAAATCTATATAAAAATAGCTTACCATGAGGTCTGGAACTTAAATATCTTATCTATTACACTGTTAAAAAACACAACCCTGGGCACTAATTTATATCAAGACTAATTTATATTTATATCAATGTTTTAGGAGATATCAAATTATATTAACACTTATTCCTAGTAATTTTTAGTTTTAATTTGCATATAAATCTGAAGATACCTAACTTCTCTAGTCCCAGAAAGGACCTAAGAACCTATAAATTGTGGACTCAGCTCCCTGAAAACACCGTTCTTGGCTAAGACAGGTAAGCGGGGAGTTGGAGGGTAAGGTCTTTGTGCTGAACCCCACAGCCTTCTGTGTCCCTGAGCCCCACCCTCACAGGGCTGTATTTTTTCTGCTTACTGGAAGACATTGAGGAGTAACCCAGAATAGAGAGAAAAGTTCAGAAAAGGAAAGAAAGTGAAATGTCATTCATAATAATCTCTACCTCGACATGGGGGACAAAGTCAGTAAATCTGAAGGACACAAACAGGGGATGTCATGGTAGATGACAAGGCCTCAGAGATCAGGAGTCATTGGAATCATAATCTAAGACCACCCAGAGAGCAGCTTTACAATTTACGGTGGCATTTGCTCTTTTCATTAACTTGAGGCTGAGAAGCGAATCATTTTCCACTCCACTGATGATCAGTCAATATTTTTGCTCCAAAGAACAGCTGCTTTCATCTCATTTTTTGACCTAAGGATATTCCTAATTGATTACTGTTTAACAATGTAAGACATTCAAATAGATTTGGGAAGAACATTGCTCTGAACAGTGCATCCTAAGAATGTTTTGGTGTAACCTGGACGACAGTCTCTACATGCGCATTTCCCTGCCTGGCATTTCCCAGTTACAGAAAGCTAAAGAAGATTCCCTGAGAAGCTTGCCAGTGGGAAAGGGGAAAGCAGTGTCGGACACTCTACATAAATCTTAAAAATGACTCCGCAAGTTGTGGGTTCTTTCATTGCATGGATTGATATGGCAAGCCAAGGAACAAAGATGGAGAAAAGCATCAGGACCTTAAGTAGTTGGCATAACCCTGTCATGGGAAGATAAATGAGCTAAAATTTCCATAGAGCCTCATAAATTTTCTCTAGTTTAAAATTATAATTACATAGCCCATGGACAGCAATCTCATGTTCTGAGATTTTTCTCACAGAGAGGCGCCTGCGCATCATATTCCTGTCAGCTGTATTGAAAGAGTAAACACCTGGAGGTAAGCTAAATTCTCACTGGGAATAGAATGGAATATTCCTCAATAACTACTGTGTAGCCATTAAAAGTGAGGCCATTTTTTCTGAAGTGGAATGATCTCCAAGGTATATTAAGTCTAAAATAGAAGATAAAAAACAGTGCTGTTTGTATAAAAAGTACATATATATATTCATTCATATGCATCATCTATTTATAGGCTATTTCTGGAAGAGTACATAAGAATCTGGCAACAGGATGCTTTTGTGAAGGGAGCTGAGTGGTTTCAATGATAAGCTAGGAAGAAACTCGTTTTTCACTTTGAACCTTTTCAACAATTTTTGAAATATTACTTGTGAAACAATGATTTTAATGATTGCAAAGGGGGTGATACTATATAATCAAGATGGCAGCTACCAGAAGGGTAGGAGAAGGGAGAGGATAAGACAAAGGGGGTCAATAAATGGACACTAGACATAGTGATGCACATACAGCAGTGTTTAGAGAGGCTGATTAAAATGCTTTTCCCCTGAAACCTATATAGTGCTATAATCCAAGATTACTTCAATTAACAAATTTTAAATGTATAAAATAAAGGGGTCTATAATCCCCAGTTGGGGCTCAAGAAAGTAAAACCACAAGCTTATGGTCACTCAAGGCTGAAAATTATGAAGCCAGGGTTATGCCCATTTAGCTCATTCTAGAATCCACTCATTTTTCATGCTGCTACCCTACTCTTTGCCCTGTTCTACCTTCCATCGCCCCAGTAGTGAGATCTTGGGGCTGAACAGGACTTTCACTATCTGAGCAGGCCCACTCATCATCAGCAGGACTATCTTTAACCTCACCTGCAAGAGACCTGCCTCTACTTAAGTACTAAAAGAAACCCAAAGTTTGTCCTCACTTTCTATTTTCAGTATCTTACAGATAATTCTATTTAGTGAAAGTTTTTTTAATGTTCTATAACAAACCAAATTCTAAATAATTCATGTGAAAAATATGTGATGAACCTGTATAGTGATTTCAAGTACCATCTTGGAATATTCCTTTATTTAAGAGCATGTCTTAAATGAGGGTCTACTAGGGACCAGAGTCTCTCTAGGCTCTCAGATTACAATCTGAGTAAGACTTAGTTCCAGCCTCAGAGGATCCCTATGGAGGTTTGTTGGGAGTTGACTCAGGCCCACAGTATGTATGATATGAAGCAGAATACAAGGCCAACTATGATCCAGATACAGAGGGGTGTGGGAGGGGCGGGGAGGGGGGAGGTAGAAGGCACTTGGCAGTTGTCCTCAGAGGTCTGGTCACAGTTTACAAGGTCCAAGTAATTCCAAAGACGAGCAGCAGGTCCGCGGCCACAAGGGAACTCAGCCCGGCTCCCCTCTGTGCTGTTATACCTCCTGGAAGTGAGGAACCTGCTGCCAGATCTCACTATTTTATGTAAAAATCTCTCCATTTCTATGTAGTTGCCTATATTTTTTTAGAAGTTGCCAAATTTCTCAAATAAAATGTGACTACAGGTAACTTCTGCCCACAGCCACTTTTAGGTTTCCAGGTGTTTTTCTATCCTTTCCTCCCAGACAGATAAGACTTTCAATTGCTGGCTCAAAAACAAAGGCCCTTAACTAACCTTTCTCAGACTGAGAGAGGAAATTTCCTGCACAGTAGCTTATTCCTCCTCCAGCTGTGTATTCCATTGTTTTCCCCCTGATGCCATCATCACTTCATTAGAAGTTCTTGAGGACAAATTTTCAATTCTGTATTCCCAGAGCAAATTTCCCCAGAGTTTTTCACAGCCCACCCCCACAGACATAGCTTACCTTTCAGAGCTGCCCGGAGACTGTCTATGCCCTGAGTAACAGTACACTCCCTTGCCATCTCCTCCCTCCACATCCCTCTGCTGACAGTAATAATCCTGAAAGTAGTACAGGATTGCCTCAGAGATGGAAGGATGTAGAGAGAAGGAACTGCACTCTTGAGTTTTGGGAAATTTACCAAAGATTGCTTGAAAGTGAGGGCAGCCTGGGATTAGACATGGAATGTGGGTTTGAGTCCTGGTTCTGCCTTTAATTCACTGTGTGATCCTGGGCAAGTCATTGCCAGCTGGGTGTTTACTTCCCTCGCAGTGCAGAATCTGATGAGACTATTCTTAATGTGCTTTCTGGCCCTTAGTGTTAATATTCTGTCATCTTGATCTGAATGGACATAGAGAAAGTCATTCTGAGCAAGAAAACTAGGCTGACACATAATAGATTTAAGTTACCAACCATAACAACTGTGAGGCAAGGAGAGGGGAGGAGGTATCCTCTAGCAGTATCATATTCTTTATTAAGCCATCAGAGAATGATGCACAGATTTATCAAATTAATTACTGGTCCTCAAATGCTGGATTAAGGGTGAGGCCACGCAGCATAGTCAAGGAAAAGAAGCACTGAATTTTTCCCCTTTTTCTCTTCTGTTCCCAGCTGGAAATGCCTGGTGATAAATGTTCTGATGCTGAAGACAGATGACGGGATGAGAGCTCAAAGGGGAGGCATCTAGTCCATGGTGCAGAGAGTCCAAGAGATCTTCCAGGATGTAATCTTCTTACGTAGAGGCTGGAAATGTGTGCCAGAATTAGCTAGGCAAACAGAAAAGGGAAATCTATTCTAATCAAGAAGCACAGGGAAGGTAAGGATTCAGAGTTGCCACTTTCGAAAAACTGATTGAAATTCAGTATGACCAGAATACAGAGTACAAGGAGCTGGAGCATGATAAGAAAGGCTCTATCTGGAGACTTAAGCTATGGCTATGCTGACACCTTGATCTAAGACTTCCAGGGTCCAGACCCTTGAGGAAATAAATTGCTATTGTTTCAGACACCCCCTTGGCAGCCCCAGCTTATAGCTATTCTTGGCCAGAGGCTAGGCTAATTTGGTAGATATGACTGAGTCTGGAAGGTGGGTTGGATCACTGAAGATTTGGAATACCTGTTCCAGAGTAATGATAATTTATAAACTTGAAGTTTCTCTAATGACATCTTGAGATCTTATTTTGAATCCCACCTAAGAAAGACCTAATGAAAATGCGCTGTTGACCTCAAAACACTTCTGGGAATCTGTCTCTTAAATTCTAGCTCTGCCACTATTTACAATAGCCAAGTTAAGGAAGCAACCTAAGAACCCAATGACAGATGAGTGGATAAAGATGTAGTCCATCACATTGGAAAACCACTCAGTGATAGGAAATAAGATGGACTCTTGACATCTGCAGATGAACTCTTGCCATCTGCAGCAGCCTGCATGGAACTGGAAAGGATGGTGCTAAGTATAGTAAGTCAGGTGGAAGACAAATACCAGATGATTTTGCTCATATATGGAATTAAAGAGACAAAGAAGAGTCCAAAACAACCCAGTAGTTGGACTGTAGAATTGAGGTTACTTGAGGGGGTAATAGGAAGGGCGCAGAAAAGGGCAAAAGGGCCCCAGTGGTCTAAAGTAAAGGACTATGAGTACTTTGGTGGTGGGGGCAGTGTGGTGACATCCTTCTGAAGTGGTGTGAACTGTACCTCTACATCACAGACAGGGTTGTAAAACAATGTTACTTCAATAAAATGAAATACTTTCTTCTTATAAGAAGAAAGTTCTGATTCTGAGATTTACAAGGTACAGATGTCTCACTCTGAAGCCTGACTAAGTGAGCAGGTGTGCAAAGACCAGCTTGATTAGAAGAAACTGATTTGCAACAAAGTCTTCCCTGACATCCCCTTCTCAATGTCACTGTGTCAGCATGACCCAGAGCTTTGAATGACTTTTCCTCCTGGGAAACAATGGCAGCTGAAGAAAAATGTTTGAAAGGACTTTTTGAAATATACGAAAGGAGAGGCATATTTGAAAAATATTTAGAAGACTAGGCAAACAGGACTTTGCCTCATAAACTCTAGAAAGAGAAAACAGAGTTGTTGTTCATATCTTGTTTGCCTCCATCCTCAGTGATCATGGCCAAAAACCTCCAAGACACCAGTGGTTTACAGGACATACAACAACACCCTTAGTTCAGTTCTCTCATCTCCCACCTGTATCTGATGCAATATTCAGTGGTGCAACATTTCACTTAATACTATAACAATTATATGAATTCTTTACCCTTATCCCATTTATAGATGAGGAAACTAAGGTCCAGAGGACAAATGTGTCCTTTGGAAAAGAGCCAAGAAAGCAAATTCAAGCAATTGAATTTTGAGACCACCTCTGCTCTTGCAGACCATGTGTCCCCTTTCTCCCCTCCCCGCCATTAAGGAAACCAGCAGTCACCTGGAACAGGCTACCACAACTATTCTATCACAAAGAGATTCCCGTTAAAAAAGCCAATGCGGGAGAAAGACCCTGGATGTCAGAGATTCTACTACCTTTGCTTTGGGTCAAAGGGGAATGTTTAATTTACTAAATCTCTCCTAGTCATTCTCATGTGGACCCCTAGTAAGCACTTTTTCACTGGATCAGCAAGCATTATATTGAGAATCCCATCTTTCACCTGAGTTCACCTACAGTGACGTTCTCTTCATGAGAGAAACATACCTCACAAGGCATCTCTTATTAAGGGCCCTCTCAGGAAGACAATTTATCCCTGACTGGCCCATTTAGATGGAGTTGCCTATCTCAAGTGGGCTAAATTGCAATCAGAACTCTACTTGGCTTTACTACTGTGAGAAACAGTCATTTAAAAAAACCAAAAACTTCTAATTATTTTTGCAGAACTGCTACTGACTACCTGGTGTGGTGAGCTGAATAGTGGCCCTCAAAAAAGAAGTGTTCAAATCCTAACCTCTAGTATCTGCAAATGTCACAAGATCTTTGCAGATGCAATTAATGATCCTGGGCTTGGGGTAGACCCTGAACCCAATGACTGGTATCCTTATAAGAGAAAGAAAAGGTGGTTTTGTGACCCAGAAGATCAGACTGTATGAAGACAGAGGGATAAGGAGACACACAGGAGAAGACCCTGTGAAGATGGAAGCAGAGGTTGGAAGGAGGCAGTCACAGCCAAGGAATGCCAAAGTAAGCCAGCAGCCATAGAGACTGGGAGAGGGACTTGAATTCCTTCTTAAACTCTCCAACTCTCCAAAAGGAACCAACCTTCCAAAACTGTGAAAAAAATTAATTGCTATGGTTTTAAGTCACAAATTGGCAACATTTGTGAGAGCAGCCCTAAAAAACAGTAGTAAACTTTGCATTTTATTTCACAATATCAAGACTAGGCAACAATTCCCTTCCAGAATTC
This sequence comes from Uropsilus gracilis, assembly GCA_004024945.1. Classification (NCBI taxonomy): domain Eukaryota; kingdom Metazoa; phylum Chordata; class Mammalia; order Eulipotyphla; family Talpidae; genus Uropsilus; species Uropsilus gracilis. The sequence continues at coordinate 141,416 of PVHY01001703.1, forward strand.
AATACCAGCAAGTAGCATGCCTCTCTGGAGAAATGTGTGCTTCCCCTTACTGATCAAGGAGGAAGAGGGCTGTCAGACATACTGTAAGGTAGACCCTTGATAGCAATTACTAGATATGAGACACTCAGGGAGGTCTGGGGAGAGAGACAGGAGAGGGCGGGGGAGAGCAGTGAAAAGGTGGGGAAGAAGCCACAGTGGGTGTGGTGGAGACCTATGGACAGTTATGGTGACCTCACCTGAGGAGAGAAATCCTACATTCTAAAAAATAAACAAGAATTTTTTTTTAGAGGGGGAGGGAGGGAAGGGGGGAGCTGGAAATAAAAGCATTTCATACTGACACGTTTTGCACTTTTCTTATCAGAAATTTCACGTAGAGTTTAGGGTATAAATTTCATTATTACCTACCTGGGATCCTTGCTACAAATACTCCTGTGTTCTGTTTCTGTTCTCCCTTTCAGCTCCAATTTTATTTTTCATTTGCTTGCTCTGTATGTAGCTTTATTACATATCACCTAAATACCTTTTGAAAAGAAATGGCTATAAAATTATAGATTATAGCAGAATGACTAAGAGAGTGAGCTCAGGAACCAAATATTTCATGGATTGCAGTTCCAGCTCCGTAACTTACTTCTGTGGCTCCAGGGGCCTCCATGCCTCAGGGTTCCCAGCTGTGAAGTGGGAGTATGAGTATTTGTACCACAGAGCTGTCAGAAAGGTTAATGACCTAATGCATGCAATGCAAAAGCATTGCCTGACATAGAAAACAATGCCTGGTGTATGCAGAAGTATTCATTCAATAAGGGTTTGCCATTATTTGCCCACATTACAGGGGTTTTTTTGTTTGTTTTGTTTTTTAGATTAGGTCTCGCTATTTTTGCCTGTGGAACTGCAGGCTCTCGTTGCCCGGGGTACCACAGACTCAAGCAATCCCCAGCCTCAGCTTCCCAGGTACCTGGGATTACAAGCGTGCGCCACCACACCCAGTTAATTTTTTGGAACTAGGTCTTGCTACAGGCCCCAGGTGGGACTCGAACCACAATCCCTAGCCCCAGCCGCTTCCTAGGCTGAAGCTTACAGGCACAAGCCACCGTGCCTGGCCATATTACAATCTTAGGCAAGTCTCTCTACAGGTGCTTTACTATCTGCAGGAGGAAGTGCAAGACTTTCCGCGATCAGCTTCTCCTGGGGCTCGGTTTGTCCCTGTCTCACTCTCCAGACCTCCATTTACCCCCACACTCAGCTCAGGGTCACCTTCTCCAGGAACCCAGCTTTGACCTCCCACCAACTGTGGTGCATGGACCTCACCCAGCTCCCTCTGCAACCCAGGCCCATGTCCACCTTCAGCCCATCACTTCCAGAAGCTGTTAGAATGATGTGCACGTACCTCTCTCTTGCAGAGTGTCTGCATGTCCTGATTCCAGTTGTCTCTGTGAGAGGAAAATGACAGACAGAAGCCCTTTGGGAGACTGAACTGCTAGGTGGGGCTAGGGAGGGGTCTGCTGAAGCCTATATCCTGATTGAACAGTTGTCCTTGGATGGGATAGAGAGCGCCTGACAATTTAAAGTTCCAGAAGATTCCACAAACCACATTTGGTCTGCTAATCCTTGGGGTAACAATTGACTTTTCACCAAGATCTTTGACGTGCAGGGCTGGTGTTACTGAGTTGGCTAAGTGTCATTCTGCACCTGTGCACATCTAGCACACTGACCCCTGCTTCTGAGGGAGTTAAAGAATAACTGTCTCTGGGAGAGAAAACTTCCAGATGGCTTTGTTTAATCAAGCCTGGAAGTGTGATATTAAATCCTCTGCGAGACTTGCCCTCATACCCTTTACCCCTCAGCTTTATTGAAGTATAATTAATGAGTAAAACGGTAAAATATTTAAAGTATACATTGCAAGGATTTGATACACAATGTGAAAGGATTTTCATCACTTAAGGAAGTAACGTACCCATCACTTCATGTATTTATCTTTGTTTATAAGAACAATTAAGTTCCACTGTCTTAGTAATCTTTTATTTTATAATAGCGTTATTAACTATAGCCACCATGTTGTACACTGGCTCCTCAGAACTCACTCATCTTGAATTGAAAGTTTGTATTCTTTGACCAAATTCTTAATTCTCCCAGCCCTGGCAACCACTTTTCTATTCTGTTCCTATGAATTTCACTTTTTTCATAGTATATATTATATAAAAATACATATTTGCATATGCTACATATATTATATGTGCAACAAATATAATAACATGTACAGTCTTCCCCTGATACATTTCACCAGCATGACACTCTCAGCATCTAGCCACATTGTCACAGATGGCAGGATTTCCTTCTGAGGGGAGGGCGCCAGATCAAACCTTGCCTTGGGTTAACATGAAAACATCTTCATCTGGGAACCGAAGAATGTTAGACTTCAGGGGGAAAGCTGCCTATGGATGTGTGGTTAGCTGGTCCTCTGTCCTAGCCCCACCCATGACTCAGTTCGCCAGCCCCTCCCCACAGTTTAACTTCTGTCCTCCCAGGACCCTTTCTTCCTACCAAGAGCAGGGTGCAGGAGCCAGACAACCGAGCTGGCATACCAGGCCTTGCACACCTCCTGGGAGCAGAGCCTGAGACTGCACTTGGGCAAGCTGTTTCCCAGATAATAAGGGAGATCCCGCATCCAGGGACCCCCCGAAAACTGCAGTTTCTGATTCTCCCCACCATGCACAGAAGTCCTACGTGGGCTGATTGGGGAGCAAGAGGGAAGCAATGAAAGCAAGGGAAGCTTCTTAGGACAGGCCTTGCCAGCATGGAAACAACTGGAGCCTGGAGTTGGAGTCAGGAAGACCGGGTCTGAAGTCAGAGTCAGGAAGACCGGGTCTGGGGTCGGAGGAAGAAGCAGATGGAAGCTGCTCCCTGCAGGCTCCGTCATCCAAGTCTGCACGCGTATATACAGTGTCAGGTGCTCCCCTGCCACCAGCTATGAAGGGGGGTCACAGAGCACATTTTCTCACACAGGAATCCTGGCATGTCATCCTCTACCCTTACCTCACCTCCCAGCTCCACATGCCAAAACCACACCTGCTAGCTACAACGTAGCAGGAAACTCCACTAGTACCTTTCACGCCCCAGCAGGTAGGAGAACAGGACTCTCAGGCTTGCCAAAATGAGGCCTTGCAACTTGAGTTGCAAGTGAACCTGTTTCAGGCTTGTGGAAGGGCTTAAGACAGTCTCAGGCCACAGACAAAAAAAAAAAAAAAAGCCTAGTGCCAGCCAGAGGCAAAGCATGAAATCAAAGCCAATTCAAGCATCAGACCAAGGTTCTAAGTGGAACAATCTAACTGGTCCAGAGTTACCCTGCACCTCGCCAGCTGCCAACAGGAGAGAGCAGCAGCGGGTCATGATCAAACACCTGGTATCAGGCGCCCTTGCAGGCACTGTGGGCAAAGCAAGAACCTACAGTTCTACTGAAAAGAAAACACCAGTGGGACCAGCCAAATCCAGACAACACAGTATGTCTGCAGGACCCTAGCTTCTGCCTGGATCTTGCTCCTCTTTGTGACTTGCATCTGTGTGTCCTCCGCCCAGTCGTTAACTCCCTTGTGGCTCAGTTTTCTCATCTGAAGATAAGGAGTAATGGTTCCAGAGAGTTCCTGTGCAGACTGCGTTTAATAAAGCGCTAAGTATGGAGAGAATTTAGCCATCATCGTGTGGACATGCTCTTATCAAAATGCTGGGAATGTGCAATGTTTGCACTGCAGAGCAATTTTAAAGAGGCCACCCAGGGCCTGACAGCTTGTGTACCATCAGTAGTGACAAATTGCTGCCTGGCCACAGACTGGTCATTAATTGTTCACAGCTCCTTTCTATCCCCAGTCCCCGGCACGGCAGAGGACAGGCCATGTGGGCTGGCTCAAGAGGCTTCAAGAGGCCGTGTGAGGCCACGCCCAGCAGAGTCCATGGTGAGTCTCCCACAGGTCTGTGTCTGCCAGGAAAGAAATGGCCAGGCAGCCGGACAGCAGAGGGAGCGCTCCTGCCCAGGTCAGAGGGGGAGTGGGGGCTCTCAGAGGTTGTGCAGGCACTCACACTGCCTAAAGGGTAGCTGGAGCTGCCAGGCCATGATGGATTGACAGCTGTACTCAAGCTAAATAGAGCATGGGAAGGTTAATGACTGGACCCTTATCGTTGTTTTGAAATATATAATGCCCTCATTTTGAAGTTTGCGTAGGAGTGAACAAAGAAAATTCGGTGTCCTGTCAATCAAATTCAAGAAGACTCTCCCTAATTGTTCTGCATCACCATCTCCAGCACAGTCTGAAATAATACAATTCCAGGCAATGGAGGAAAAGAGTCCTTTGCTTTACCTAGAATTCCATGCTGTCAACAGAGTGGCCACACACTGCACGTGATTGCTACGTGCTTGAAAGGTAGCCAGTTCATATTAGATGCGTGATGTGTGTGCTCCCTGGAGAGCCAACACTTGGTATTCTAAAAATATTGATGAATATATTTGGGCTACATATGAAAATGCTGATATTTTGTACAATTGGGCAAAATAAAATGTTTTATCAATATTTTTACAAATATTTCATTTAACCATTTGGTGCAGCTGCTAGAATGTGGCTTGCGTGATATTCCTGTGAGAGTAAGCTCACATAGAGGATGGTGGGCTTGGACTCTGCTCTTGCAGCAGTGCTGGCTGACCCATAAGTCTCATCTTCTTGCTCAAGTTGCAAAAAAACTTCAGGACAGAGAAAACACTCACCGGAAGATGGTGGACCCAGGGACTGCTCGGCCATCATCCGGTGGCTGCTACCTGCCCTCGGTGACAACAATAGAACAAACACTTGTGTCATAGATTTTAGAGTTCAGACACCGCTCCAAGCCTTTGACGCATGTAACTGGCTCACAAAACCCCCCACTTTATTAGCCCCATTTCACATGTAGGGACACTGAGGTATGAGAGGTGCAGAAGCGAGCCCACCCAAGGCTGGGAAGAGGAGCTAGGAGCCAGCCCAGGAGGGCGTTCAGGTCTGTGCTGTCAGCCACTTGACTGCCTCATAGCTACGCAAACTGGATTCGGTCTCTCGTCTACAAAATAGAGTTCATTGTATCTGTTCTGCCCGGTTGACAGCTCTGTAAGGAAGACCTAAAGATACACGGCTGTGACAGACAGGTCCCCCGGGAAAGGCGGGCTTCCAGGCTTCTCCCCACTCAAGGCAGGGGAGAGCTGAGCAGGGAGGAGAGAAGCTGAAGAGAAGCCTGGGAGAAGGGGGGGACAGTGAAAAGGAGACATGGAGGAGGCACAGGAGCAGAGACCAGTGGAGAAGCTGTGCTTGCTTCTCAGCCGTGGACTGGCACCAGGCACTTGGGGGACACGAAAGGAGACTCTTGAAACAGAAACGGGTAAGATGCCCCAGGGGGAGGTCTTCAATGGCAGCCTTTATCTTGATTTTGATTTTGCTCCTCTCCTTCTCGCCTGAACCCCTGCCCCTTTCCTAGGGGATCCACCAGAAGGTGCCAAGGCCTCAGCAGCCCTGCTTCGGGCCAGTCCTGTTTTGCTGGGCATTTATCCACGATGAGATTGGTGATTCTAGGTGTTTCGTGTGAAAACTATTTTAAGCTCTTCTTCCCTTTCTCTTGACTGCACACAGGTTATATTCAAGTTCCTTTCCACTAACAATCTCACACACTAGAGTATGTTTTGTCTTCATATATATATGGTGACAGACAGGGCTCATTTAGAGTCGGCAGGTTTGGGGGTCACAATGCACCCCTTCACCCTGCCTGATAACATAACCACTGACTGTACAGCAGGTGCAGCTTGCAGATTACAGCAGCTCAAAAAAGGAAACTGCATTGAAAGAGCTTTGTTAGGCCACTAAAAGGAACACCCAGGTCCTGTGTACCATCTCTTCTTAAATGCCCCCCAATGGAGTTAAGTTCTCCCCCTCCTATGCATCCTCTGATACATCACAGGGCCACATTCATCTTGTCCTCAGTGCAACCCTATGTCCATTTCCTTCACCACTCTTCAAGTTTTTTAAAGACAGAATGTCAATGATCCGTGCTTCTCAACTGGAGGTGGTTTTGCCCTAACCACCTCCCACTTCCCCGAGACATTTGGCAACACCTGGAGGCATTTTTGATTTTCATGACTGTCACTCAGTGGGTAAAGGTCAAGGATGCTTCTAAACATTCTACAAGCAAGACGTAGTCCCCAACAAAGATTTATCTGGCTAAAATGTCGATAGTGTAATGGTCATGGTGTGATGCATCATGCTTCCAACATGCATAAAACAAAAGATGTTGGGTAAACAATGAAAGATTGACTGGGAGTATGAATAATAAATAGCATCATGCCCTGCCATGGATAGAGCTTGCATCTGATCATCCTCCACAGATACTTGCTAAACGCCCACACACTCTGGGCATGCTCAGGCTCTGCATGACAGGCCGTGCAAGGCACTGGAGGGGCTCCTGCTCTCAGGGACGGACCTGGTGGCCCCCATGGGAGCAGGGCCCTAGTAGAGACACTGTTCAGTATTGTGGCAAATGATGACTGCCTCAGTCCTCACCAGCTCTGGACAGAAGCACCATGAGGAGCTTTGTAAAAACACAGGCGGTCTAGCCAATCTGGATGGTATGGGTCATTTCTGCTCAATTTTTTACTTTGAAAATTTTCCAATATGGTAAAGTACAGTACAGTCAACATACTCATATATATATAAACAGGAAGAAAGGAAGGAAGGAAGGAAGGGAGAGAGGGAGGGAGGGAAGGAGGGAGGAAGGGAGGGAGGGAGGGAAGGGAGGGAGGTAGGGAAGGGAGGGAGG